>JAUYWV010120258.1:0-27200 GCA_032274565.1 Nematoplana nigrocapitula
GTTTATTGAAAGGAGCTTTGAAGAACCTAAAAAGAAAACAATCACCAGCCTTACTTACAAGTCGTATTTTCTCGTTCATTCTTGTTTCACACACAACCGCACTCGAGAATTAATCATGTTCATCCGGCGCACGAGACATTCACGATTTGTGGTCCAGGGCGGGGGGCATGTTGAAGATTTTAGAAGTCAGGTTTTCAATCATGTAAAGTTTATTTAATTGAGGCAATAATTAACGTCAGTTATATTATGATAACTGTTTAAATATTTGGAAACGATCATTTTCTGTTACACCCGCCATTCTATCTGCTCCTTGTTTAATGTTTTTAAAAATCTGAACTTGAGCCCTTGTGATGACTAATGCGGGAAAAATACTTAAACATGAAATAAAGTACTAATGATAAACATTTCCCTCTTTTTAATATGTTATCTACAATTGCGTAACTATCAATATAATTTAAGAAAATGAATAACTAAAAGCACTAGTCCTGCGATTTTATAAAGAAAAAAAATTATTTCCAGTTCCCAATTTGCTTTTGCAGCTTACTTCAGAGTGATTTATATATTTTTTTCGACTGACTCAAAGAACAATACTTCCTCATTTCAGAAGCAACATGCAGTTTTTTTAAAAGGAGTGTCACTTTATAGAACATTAGTCAGAACCTATAGAGCCGTGATCTTCCGCCTGCATGCCTGAAACAACAAATATGATACATAGAATATGCCATGATAATAAATCAATATCTGACAACTTATAAATGTGCGTCTTTGCGTAGATTCTCTGAGCAACAATAGTCATATGTCAGAAAAATATGTGGGCGTACAGAGTGGATGGAAATGGGAGATTATGGCGAAAAATAGAGAATGAAGCTTTTAGGAAATATTGACAGCAGTTGTTAACATCAGTGCAACGTACCACACCAATAGTATAGAAATAAATACATCCGTGCATATAGTGTGCTGTCGGAACAAAGAGCAGCCGATCGCTAATGAAGCATGCGCGTACAGTGAAAAATGAGGCAGGGATCTAGAGACGCGAAGTACAGCCGTGAAACCGAAAATAGGGTAGAACTACTGTACAACTAACTAAGAAGCAACAAAGAAAATATTTGAAAGCGTATAAATAAGATCAAAGTCAAGGCGGGTGTCGTCTACAAATTTACTTGCTCGGTGGACCCAAGCATGTCCTACATGGGACTGACAAAACGACACCTAGTGCCGTGCATACGCACATGTCATCCTGTGCCTGCCCAGTGACTGAGGAGCAGTTATCCATCGTTTGTGTCGCTCGTGACAATCTGGAGCTTGCGATTAAGGAGGCTCAGTGCATTAAACGTTTCTATCCTGTGCTTAACAATAGTTTAGTCAACAATGGTGTATCTTATTTTTTACGTGTCTTCAAGTAATAATTATTTTTGTTTAAATTTCTTAGTTTCAGTTATCTGTTATCTGTTCAAATCTCTCTCTGGTAATAATGCAAGAATAAGCTTATGTTGATAAGCGAAACCGGTCGTGTTATGATTATAAATGTTTGCCTTAAGCTTGGTTTTCCTCTTTTTAATTCGTATCTGCTAATTTAGTGTGAAACAAAGTTTAAACAAATAAATTAAACTACAGGGGAAAAGTTCACTGGAAAATATTTAAAAAATAGGAAGCACTACAATTTGATAGGCATTATTTTCTCTAAAATGCTTTTCCAAAATCCTGTTTTTTATGCAAAAAGAAAAGTCAAGCGAATGAGAGAAACTGTAAGGAGTGATCTTAACCAAGAATTTTATAGCTGTTTTTGTATTTATGCATCAACACGAATGAAACTGTGTAGGAGTTCTTCCCATTGATGGTAATGATATCTTCTAAGTTTGTTAGAATGCTTTAGTTTCGGGTAGAGTTACTTCAATAGTCCCTCGAGGAGGCGTTCTTCTACCACCGCTCTGCTGTATGTCATAAAATAATTCAACGCTATACTACATTTTTAAAATGGAAAGACGCTACCAGTACGCAAGTTGTAACTCAAAGCAATGAGCTTGTCTTATGCTAAACAATATCAATATCCAGAAGACCATGTGCATTACTTTCACTGGCTATGTCAAACTTCTGGATATCCTATATATATATTTGTCAAGTAGTCTGTGTGTGCGTGTGTGTGTGTGTGTGTGTGTTCCGGGTGGGCGGCCGGACCGTTAGTGCCAGCGACCCGAAACTTTGCATGAGTGACCCTCTCAACCCTGCGGGTAACATAAGGGGGGGCGAGATCGACCTCCGAGGTTGGGGTCGAAGTCAAGGAGGCCAAAAACGGTGTGAAATGGCCGTTGCCGGCAGAAGGAAACCTCCCACAGAAAATTTCATAAATCAAAAGTTGCAGGGCACTCCCGAAAATGGGGGACCGGACTAGGGCAGGGTTAGGGTTAGGTATGTGCCCTATTCTATTGCCCAGCAACGCGGGTACCCTCTGCTAGTAGGTAATAAAGCTCACAAGTTCAACAAAAAATGTAGAGTTACAAGTGTATAGAACGAATATGAAAAGTTGTTAAATTTTGCGTTTCATAAAGTACTTGTCATACAAGTGAACTCTCACAAGGGAATTCCAATGAGTTATTTGTGAGCTCGCTCATTTTGGCAACCGTATTGTTTGATCGGTTGTGGACCTTATAGAAGATCAGAGAGCGCAAAGTTTATTTTTGTATCTGTTGTATATAATAAAGGATGAATATTTTGCTCAGCACAAAGTCTTCGCACGCCAATTGGGAAACGCTGAGGAGAATTTCAAAATTGATTCTGGTTACATATTATGTAAATTCCGCTACACTATCGATATATGTAGGTAGTTCATAAAATGCAACACTATTAACAAATGTAGAAGAGCTTATTCAAGCTTGTAGAATTCCACTACTTCGACTAAACTTACTGCAGAATACAAGTGTGACCGAACCGGAAATGATCACGGCGACGGCCAGAATGGCTTTGGGATCGAGGAAATCCACCGCCACACCGCTCCCGAATTTCCCCACCGTATAGCCGCAGGTTTGGCTGCTCATGATCACACCTGTACCGAGCACAGTCAGCACAGATACACACTTTAGCAAAGTCGATGAAAACTCGAATTTACCACCCCCAACACACACACACTTTAAAAATTAAAAATAGACACGTTGGTGCAATGAATGTTGGCTAGGACCTAGAACATCCATTTAATGCCCGGGCAAAACATACGCTACGATTTGATTAATTTTCATCCATATAAAGGAGCCACAGCTTTCGTTTTCTATACTGCATAATTTCGGCGCCTCGACTCGCTTCGAGCTTGTGTCTATTTGTGTGTCGTGCACCTGTTGCTATGGTAATTGTATAACTTACATTGTTGTATCCTTGCGAGAGAATGTGACAAGAGGTCAAGCTTTTATTCGCATTTTCTATCATTGACGGCCGTCCAGATGGTCGTCGTCTTGTCACTCGCTTCAAACAGGAAACATCGTCTGGTTTGTCCTTGATCTCTTCCATAGTCGGGTTTAGACCGATCAACCGCTATCGGAGATCAGTTCCCGCGGTGCAGAGGCGTAGCATATGGTCCAAGTTTGTGTTTGTGTTTGCATGTGGGGGACATGGGGCAATCTGCTCGGCCCGTTTTGAAAAGGGTGATTCTGCACAGGGAGCAGCGATTGACAATAATCTGATTCCATATGCAATCCTCCGATTAGAATTATCTGGGCATTTTTCTTCATTATTTCCTCACGAGTTCTCCTTGACAAGCACTCTAAAATCACCGGTATACGGGACGTTACTTTCAGTTTCTAGCCTCATGCATTTGCATGATTCCTGCCAGCTCGATGAGTTTCCGCCATACTCTACGTCGCCGGCAGCTTTTCTTTCTAGGCCAAGGGGCATCCGCCTATAGCGGTTGATTCGCATTCTTCACAGGTAGGTGTTTCCGCTTTGCCCAGTCTATGGCGATACGTTTTTAAGAGGAAGGAATTGACTTGCGGCGACTTCGTGGGCTTTGGTGGTTTTCGGTGGTCGCCTCCTTCCGACCAGGACTTCTGTTGGAGCGTGCTGCGGTCCGTTTTTCTCCCGAATCTGTCTCGGAGTGGCAGTTTGGAGCCCCTTTGGTCTTCTGAAACTCGCATAGCTGCAAGTCGATCCGCCCTGTCGTTCCCATGTACACCGCAGAGCGCGGGTACCCACTGAAGTGTCACGGACTTCCCTCTGCCGTCCGGAGTCTGGAGCTTCTTCCAGATTTCTGAACCGAGCTCTTTACAACAGCGGCTTTGGAATCTGTGAAGATCACCGCCCTGCGCCACTCTTGAACGAGGTCTTACGATGGTATACCACTGACCAATGCATTTCAATTAAACAATATTGCATAAACATTTTATTATCAAATACATATTTTTCGAGCATTAGATTTGCAACCGCTTTTCTAAATAAATTCTGACGTTCAGAATTATGATTAATATTAACTAGAATTTTTTTACAACCTGCTCCGTCGGTAGACGAGAGAGCGCACAAAAGCGTATCGTTGCTTTGATCGCATTCCGGAAGAACTGGGTTGCTAACAACGGAGATGAATGGTTGGCCATGTTCATACTGTCCTTAGTTAGAATGGCAATAAAATCTTATAATTTTCCCTCTTCCCCTGTCTCCATTGCTGAAGAAGACGAAGGCGCACTTTTCCCCAAAACTTTTACTTGCTTTCAGTCAGACTAGCGGGATGGCGGCAATATCAAAATTTATCATCGAATTGTAAACAATTTTTAAGCAACTTTGCGGCGTTTCTGATCAAAAGACAGCCTCCCCCCCTCCTCCTCCTCGTTAATAAAAATTCTTTACTACTTCTCATCGTTTAGAAATCTGCCTACACGGGCCTAATTAGAATAGAATATAAATCACTCTCTTTCTCCCTCCGCGTGTGTGCGTCTTCTGTAGGTCTTCGTCTCGAAAGCTTCAAAACTCTGTGTTGATTTATTGTCTAGGGTTTATCTCTCACATCAGTGTAACAGCACAGCACCGAATTCATTTAAGTCTTCCTAAGTGGCTTCACCTTTGTTGACACTAACACCTCCCCAATTCCAAAGCTTGTCCCCATCTGACTAAGGTGCTGGTTGCTAGTCCCTTCTTGTTTTCATCTCACTTGTACCGCTCATATTATATCTTATTAAACAAGCTACGTGATTGCTGGGACGTTGGATCGGTCGGTCGCGTACCGTTAGAACGCGTCGCCTGATTGGTCAGTTTGCTGACAGAGAGAGAGGGAGAGAGTGCGACTTGAACACAAGCAAGACTACGGTGCTGCGCTAGCGAACACTGCCAGAGCGGCATTTGAACGTACGCCGAGCACACGCTGCACAGACACTGATACTCAACTTGAGCGCATTGTGCTTTATTCATATCAACACTTGCACGCGTAGCTGCAGCGGGTCACTGGTTCTCTCTTATTGGAGATCGGACAGTAGGTATTTAAAGCTTTCTACTCGTTCTATTTCATAAATCCTACTCATTATTGTTCTTTGTTTTCAATGTACTAATTTCCATGCCATTTCAAGTCGTTTTGTGATATCGGCATCTGCTTTCCTTTGTTCCGTCGTGCTGGTTCTTGTTGTTGATTGACTAAGGTTGATAGGTAGAATGTGACGCCGTCCCTGTGCTAGTTCGTTCCAAGGCGCTGGGTCGCTTGTAGCACAAAGAAGGTCTACGGGTCTGGCCAGATATCTGTTTGTTGATTTGTGATTATTAAAAATTAAAAGCAGCTATAAACTAATAAAAAACGATCTATGTACATTTCGCGCTGGAGTCTGTGTCAGCAGCACCATCAATAGAGGGGTTAAGCAAAAGGAAACTACTCACCGATATCAGTTGCCCGCATTGCGCCCTCCTTGAGAACAAAACTGATGACATTGTTGAACGATTTCCGGTTGAAGGCGAGGAGGAGGTAGCCCACGAACACGGAGCCCAAGATGACGAGTTGACCGAACCGAAGCTGGAATCAAAGCGCCATGGTGGTGGGGGCAGATTGCGGTAACATAGGCAAATTTGAGCGATTCATCAACTAACAAGTCTAGCATAGCAGGAGTTTCGTGAATACTGTGGATGATGCTGTCTTCCGATAAGGCAAACATCCTTTAGAAAGCAGCATCTCTGAAGCAGTTCCAGAGGAATAGAGAACACATTCTTCAAACTTGGATATCATCTAACACTCCCCTCGTATAGATAACCATATTAACCACTTCGATCTTCATCTCTGACTCTTGCAATCTCACCCAGTTTTTTCCTTCACTTCTCGACTTTCTTGATCTCCTATATATTAAATTAAATTGTCATACACTTTCAGTTACACTTTCTCTTCCACTCTCACTCACTCTCATTCTCTCTCACTCACTCTCATTCTCTCCCACTCTCAACAACACTCTCTTCCTCTCCACTCACACCCATTCTCTTTCTCCCCACTCTCACTCACTCTCTTTCTTTACACTCTCACTCACTCACTCTTTTTCTCTCCACTCTCACTCACTCTCTTCCTCTCCACTCACACCCATTCTCTTTCTCCCCCCTCTCACTCACTCTCTTTCTTTCCACTCTCACTCACTCACTCTTTTTCTCTCCACTCTCACTCACTCTCTTTCTCTCCACTCACACTCACTCTCAATCTCTCTACTCACATTTACCCTCTTTCTCTACACTCTCACTCACTCTCTTTTTCTCCACTCTCACACGCTCTCTTTCTCTACACTCTATGTCTCTCCACTCTTACAGTTATTTTTCTGTCCCACTCTCGCTCGCTCTCTTTCTCTCCCAGTCTCACTCGCTCTCTTTCTCTACCAACATCCCTCACTCTCTTTCTCTCCCAGTCTCTCTTTCTTACCCAGGTTTCTCTCACTCTCTTTCTCTCCCAGTCTCTCTCACACTCTTTTTCTCCCAACATCCCTGACTCTTTTCCTCTCTCAGTCTCTCTCACACTTTGTCTCTCAGTCTCTCTCACTATCTTTCTCTCCCAGTCTCTCTCATTCTCTTTGTCACCCAGCTTTCTCTCACTCTCTTTCTCTCCCAGTCTCTCTCACTCTCTTTCTCTCTCACTCTCTTTCTCTCACTCTCTTTCTCTCCCAGTCTCTCTCACACTCTTTATCTCCCAACATCCCTCACTCTTTTTCTTTCCCACCATTACTGACTCTTTTTCACCCCCTCTTCTCTCTCCTTTTCTTTAATATTTCAGTCCTCCTCATTAATTCGACATCCCTCAGTTTCTACTCGCACTCATTCTTTCTAGTACTCTCATCAAATATATTTGCATAATTCCGATCGACAAGAAGTTTCGAAATATTTACAATAACAGAGAGACAATAAAACACAGAAAAACAAAGCCATAAAAAATGACAAAAAATTACACCACCAACAGATGCAATAAAATTTAACTGAACGTATTAGAAATAAAGACGATCACGAATAATTTATTTCCCAACGTAAATCAGCGCGCACTATTCAAACAATTTTCACAAAAATGAAAAACACACAAAAACGTCAATATCGAAGTCATATTTTTTTAAAAGAAAACTTGTTTTCCATTCTCGGGTAATCTAAAAAAGCAGACAAGCAGAAATACAATGATTGTATCGAGAGCATAGATTTCTGATTTTGTTAAGGTGAAACTCCTACGCGCTATAGAAAAAGTGCCATAAATCTCAAGTAAAGTTGCCTATAAAGCAGGGTGTACACGCAACGATTTTCATACGGTATATACACGACACAGTGCGCAGACGAATTTACAAGTTATTTAAAAAATAGTTTTATGCTGTGAGAATTAAGTTTGTTATAGTCGCAAATCAGGAAAACGAGAAGAGATTATGACACGCCTAAAGGAATGCGTGCAGAGAATGGATAGACGAAACGGAGTTGAATACTTAAATATTTGCACTGTTTTGATAAATCCCACTACAAGTTATATCTGAGAATGAATGAAACTTTTCCCTGAAAATTGTCAAAGGGTATTTATACTACTACATCTAATATTGTATAGCATACAATGAAAAATTGAAAATTATTTGCAAAATAACATGTACACCATAAACGACTCTTTTGCGTTGATATATTGCAAGAGATGACGAAGACACGCCATTGCTGGACCCACATCAGCTGCTGAACACACCTTAATCTTCTGATATCCAGAGTCAATGTCTGCGGGCCGACTCAAACAAGACCAAGCTTCTTTTATTTTTTTTAAAGTTTGATAACACCGTCGTCCGACCATCTGCTAATCGCTCACACACAGTTTGGATAATAGGATTGTCGACCATGTCCAATAGCATTGACTGACCAATAAGTTCTTTCGAATTTGCCTGATCTTCCTCTTTTAACTTCCCTTCGAGGAGTGCCCATTTCGCTTCCCATTCCGCCCTGAACCGCGCCTCAAAAATGTCAAAGTCATCGTCCGCGGTCAGCAGAGGCATTTCACGTTGGGCACCAATTGTTAGAACCAAAAATTAAAGCATTCACATCTGTATATTTGCCACGTTCAAGACAGACTGACTTGTACATATTCTTGCAATAATAAATTCAAATTCAAATAGCTATAATTAAGCCTAATACAAACACCCTTACTTAACAAGATCTCCACCAGAAGACCGGTTGATTGTGTCGTATAGTACTGCTTGCAGCTGCTGTAAGTTGGGAAAATCCTATCCACTCGTCAACAAACTCATATCGTATGTATTCGAAAAAAGATTGTAAACGACAAAATCGTGGTAAAAGCGCGTATGGAAAATCGTTCCGTCAAACTCTGCTTTATGCGGTGGATAGGACTCGTCTACGTCATATCATACTGCCTGACACTAACAACGAATTCCTTCATCTACAAGCTCTGGGAACACGGCCTGTTAATTCATTCAACAGACAAGCATAGAAACACGAGACTTTATATCTGACAGTGTCACATATTGATCCCAGTCATCAATTCGCCTGGTCAGTAGTTGGAATCGTGCTATTTTATGACACTTCACGTCCATGCAGACACACAGACCAACACAAACATCCGCACAACCGAGTAAGTAGGAAATCAGAGTCTAGAAAGGAAGGCACACAGATCGTCGTTAAAGTATAGGCCTAAGAAAATAGTGCCCCATAAATAATGATCTTTATATCGATTGTATATATGCCTAACGAGAGACGTTTTAATGAATTGTCAGAATATTTCATGTGGCTTCTATTTTGGTTTTACAGTATATGGACGCTAGGAACATGCTCTATTCGACAAAAGCTCAAGAAACGACATTGCATGTATAGCGCCGTTATCTGTGTAAAAATACATTTTATAGAGTGAAAACAGCGACATAGGCACACCAATTGACTTTCTACTCAAATACAGATAAAAAGAAACTAGAGATTGAGCACTCGCAAAGACAATATTGAATAAAGAATTGTATTGAGATACGATTTCGTTTCAATAGTTTTTATTACAATTCACTTGGTGAAGTTAAAATTTGCGCGCGCGCACAGTGCCTTGTTCAATCTATTCAAACAATTTTATATTCACTGACAGAGGAAAACATCATGCGAAAGATAGCATATGCCAAATTCTATCACCGGTTATTGATTTCAAATAGGCGACACCACAATTTTATTTGACCACTCGCCAACAAAGTGATACTATTGACGACGCCCAAGATCTCTACCAGACCCTTAAACAGCCTTCCTCTAAGACAAAGAAATCCCTCATTAAAAATGGACATCTGGAAGCGTCCTATACCCCAGAACCTGCTGACCAGAACGTCCACCAATACGCTAAACTTTGTCCAATCCCATTCAGACAATGGGAAAAAATTGGAAAATTCGAAAAGTTTACTCCATATATGCGCACGGCCGCTGAGTCAACGAACTAACCAAGATCTTGCAGCTGGACCATCCAAAGGAAAGTGAACAAAACCTGGAGTGCGGCTGTCAGCAGACAGGGACACCCACCGCTATAAACTCATGACCATGAAGAGGGCGACGAATTAAAGGACCTAGACCAGTTGGCAAGGAGGGATTACTGCCTGCTAACTCGACTACGTAGTGGCAAATAAAAAATTGAGATAACCATTTTGGGTGCAATTTTCACCTGCAGAAACAATATAATACATAATCGACAACAGCGGGATATAAGAATTGCGAAACATCGACATCAAGTTAGAGATGACAGGAACAATCCTACCATATACAGCTGGACAAACCAAGGAGCTATTCACATAATTCTACATATACTCTTTCAGACCATCCCCGTGTAACACATGGCATGACTGACCTTCTAGGCTTGGGTTGGTGCTGTTTGCCGTTTGGGTTATAGGATAGTGCTGCTTTTGGTCCCACTCCGCAATTTCGGCCAAACCGTACGATTCAGCTACAATGATGTTCCACCAAACCAATTCCACCCACTCTTCCGGGGCATCCATCCGATATGAACAACGGAATCCCTCATGGAACTTGACCTCACTCACCACCGCTTCGCGGTGTTCAGGGACGGACGGATGTCAGGCGGCTCCTCCGCTAGAGGAATCGAAGCTCCCGCCGATACGAGGCTACTACATGAGGACCCTCCGTCAACAGAACACTCCTGGAGGAAGTACTCCAGGGTCTTCTCATCCTCTACACTTCTACCGTGCTACCACTTAGCCGCGACCAGGGTATAGGCGAATTCGTTAATCATTTATAGATGTCTAATTTACAAAGAATTGGATGACTAGTGACCAACAAGGCAAATGACATACATAATGGACGACATTTACCAAATAATAAAATCGAACAAGCTAGATGAGTTACTATAGAAAGAAAAGCATGCCACAAGGCATCTTTCTCACCGCTTCCACTACCCTCCATATTTGGGGCAAATTGTGTTTTACGAATCCGAGAAATTTATGTCGTAGCATCACGACTGAGTGACGATCGGATCGATCGATTCTGTGCAGGCAGGTCTAGGCAGGAAACGAGAGTGAAAAAACGAATCAGGCAACTATCATTATTATTATAATTATTTATTAGAGATCTAGGGAAGATGACAACTTACCAGACGCTGAAATCACTCAGTCGACGACGACGATGATGACAAAGATGGCGGTGTAGTTGATAAACATGGCGAAGACGTCATCTGGAAAGGCCTGGAGTTGTAAACATTTCACAAATCCATTACGGGATAGTCGTGAGTTAGAGAGATAAAATAGAAAGAACAACCACCCTCAGCTATCAGAGAAAATTTAATTGAGATTTCCAATGAGACACTGACGTCAGAAAATACAAATTTTAAATGTGAAGAAGAGATAAAGAAATGTCGACAGTAAGTGGATATTTACGTTAACTCTGTCTGTATCTCTTTCCATTTTTCCCTTTAAGATGCTCGACAGGAAAGCACTGTTGAAGTACCGATTTTCGATTTAAGCATCTAAAACCTTTAAAAAAAACTTAGCGACACTGAACGGTTGCAGCAATAAAAGCATATAGAACATAACCAGTCTTAGATGCAAATGCCATTTCACTAGGCGAGGGGGCTGGCTGTGGATCCCAAATTTTCCGACCCAACTCTAGTACACGACTTGTTTCGTCCTGATTGGGACTCATCATGTGTACACAAGAGAAGGCGAACCCAGCTTGACTTACTACTAGCAAGTGAAGCCAGGAGCTCCGGAAAATGATTTCACCAGAGCGAGATTAATGGCATCACGCCATCACATGCAATGACAAGTCATTCGCATAAAGATTTTGCCAAAACTAATGGACGCAAATGACTTTTTCTAAGCGAGGGGGCTGGCTGTGGATTTCAAATTTTGCGGCCCAACTCGCAACTAGTCGTGTACTAGAGTTGAAAATGGATTAGATTCTATTTTCGGCAAATCGTTAGTCACTAAACTATATAAAATTCCTTGAAATATGTTGTATTCCGTACCACTGATCAAACCAATGGTGCTGTTTCTATTAATTTTCGTATACTGCATAAATTAAATCACATTTCTTTTAAAAAGATAAGTCTTCAATTTGAAATGAGAGCAGCTATAGGTTCAGGATGAGCTCTAACACTATAAGAAGAATGAAGAACCCCTAATGAAAAACAGTAGAACAAATTAAGACTAAAGAGAAATACACAGAGCTAAATCATAGACCTAAATCAGCGTTTAAATTGAGAACAGAATGATCAGATGGAAAAGTCTTAAGAAGATATTTACAACACAATATTCTAGTGAACTTTAGACATACGAAAAAATAACCTTTAAACCTTACAGAAAACTCCTCAACCCTGTCTTTCCCTTTTCACTTGGTTTGCTACGTCCTCGTTTTTATGATCGTGTTTGTCAGTTCTTTTGTCAACTATTTATCATGGCGCATTTCATGAAACTTATTTATCCTGATGAACGTGATAGAAACAAAAGTCCCACCAAAGAATAAAGACTGTACGATTGGACAACTAAACAACCAATACTGGACAAACAATCAAACGAGATGACGTTGAAAAATCGATAGACCACGTGACTACAAGTCACCGCGCATTGGTCGATTTCAATATCACTATACGGGAAACCTCTTAGAGCGAAGCAATTCTATTGAGCTCTCACTATTAATAGATGTTTGATGTGGTTTCCCCATGTTGTATATTGATCATGTGTGATAATGACTATTTGGAATTTACTGTAGTTTCGTTGTGACCATTTGTCCATATGATTTTCGATGAAGGTTTAGTTTCTCACCAAAACTAAACACTAGAAATTGTGTTTTTTAATATTAAGAGTTAATCGGTTAAATATTAAACGCGTCGGCTAGCTCGGAATGTAACCAAACATCGCATATCAATAACAGATGACAAAGATTTGGTAGTCTTAAAATTGTTTTAAAAGACTCTAAAGACGAAATATGTGGCTCCCACAGCGTTTGTTTGATGGCGGGCAGTGCGCTGTGCGAGGGTTTTCGCAGTCGCGTTCGCGGGATGTGTCGTTTCTTTGTTACGATGCAGTCTCATTTCTATTGACAGCACGGGTGTCTGGGAGCTATTAGTTGATTTCATTTTCTTTGGCACATTGTAATTTCAGTGTCACTCAATTTCCAAGTCTGCTTGTATATGTATTAGTTAACAAATAATTCAATAATTTTAAAATAATTGATTAGCTCAAATTTATTAATGATCGATTGTTCTGGAATTCTGCAGTATGTTTTACGATTAATCTACTGTATATACAATGTGGCAATGTTTGTTCGGATCAGTAATGTAAATTTGATGTTTTTGCGTATCGATCAATAAATCAATAATGGGAAATGCAATATGTCCGTGATCAGTGGTGATTTCACTGCGACGGAAGGTGTTCGTTATCTCCACGAAATTTCATGAAGATCGCATATCAATAACAGGTATACAAATGACGCATAGTTTTGTAAGTCTCAAAAGGGTCTAAAACGAACCCTGTGGCATCCATATGGATGAACACTGACCCGCCGTTCGAAGGGTGGGTACCCATAATTTAAGCTCTCTCTCCGATAGCTGGTCTAGGAGATGATCGCTAACACACACAAAAAACAAAAATTGATTTTAGGAAGCTCTCCATGTTATCACATTCTGAGGATCTTTAAATTGTTATTTGGAAAATATGTTTCACAATGAATAGAATTACGATGTGACTTTACCGCGCGAAATATTGTCGAATAACCGATTTTTAATCACTTCATTTATTTAGCTTATCAGGCGAAAGATTTTACAGCGTAATTTCGGTATTGATCTTATTCCATGGTGGAATAATAATGAATTTATCCTGTCCACACGTCGTCTCTTTCCATGTCACGCACAGATTTTTATCGCATTATTTGGAGGGGTCGGTGGAGCAGTGGAAACATCTAGGGTTGTTATCTGAAATGCTAATCGCACACTCCCACGTGATTGGCGGGTACACTCGGACGGCAGCCAATCAAAACACAGTAGGGAGGATGATCTTAATCGGAGTGGGGTTGAATTATTCCCAACGCAAACTAACATCACTATGGTGGTGGAGGTGGTGAAACTTTTCAAATCTTTTCGGCAGAGCAACAAACTCAAGAATTAAGATGTCGCTGTACTGTCAGCGCTTCCTCCTGTAGTGACATCACTCAAATCCAGCCAATCCATGCAGGCCAGTGAGACAGGAGCGGCCCAATGCCCGGACGATGGGGCCGAACCTCTGCCCCACCATCAGATGCTCGTTCGTCAATGCCGCGCCCTCAACGAGGCCCTCCTCAGCCGCTATATGGCGGCCAAAGACACGGTCGATTTCAGCAGCATGTCCTTCGGACAGGCCGGTCTCCAATGCCTCAAGCACACAACTCGCTTTCTCTTCTCCAGCGTCGGCCTCTGTGTCGTCGTTGTTCTCTACGTGATCATGGGAGGCTTGACATTCAGAGCCCTGGAAGACGAGCACCAGATTAGCTTGGAGCGGAACGCCAGTCGTATCCGGAATGAGTACCTGATCAACACCACCGAACTCCTAAAAAACGCCCTCCTCAACTGCCCGCCACGTCGGCGGCCTGCTGTTGCCCCGACGACGACGCCAATTGCCGAGTGGAACGACAATTCGACCGTGTGGTCCGATGCCAATTCGACCACAATCGACGAGTCCAACACCACCGCCAACGCTACAACTGAGTCTAGCAGTGGGGGATGGATGTCTGAGGAGGAGTGTCGGGTGTTGGAGGCGAAGATCACTCGAATTCTCGACGAATCGCACGAACAGTACGAGAGGAGTCACGCTGAACTCAACGGCTTCTCCAAGCCGCACACTGACAACACAACGATAACGGCCTCCGAGACGGTAGACGAGACGACTAGCACCAAATGGCAGCTGAGCTCCTCTCTGCTCTACGCCACTACGGTCATCACCACCATCGGTTGGTAGTCAGCATAATACCTTTACTTCTATATACATATAGAGGAATAAACGCATCGGATCTTTTCACAGAGTAGCTACAAGCAGATACCTAACAATGACTGCGCATTCAAAGAAGTCCGAAAAGGTCTAAACCAACATATATCTGAAAACGGGTCACACTTGTGAATGCGTTTTTACGCTCTCTCGTGTTATAGATGTATTATAGAGATATGGTAATCGACGTTCAGACCCTTTCTATGCTCCCTCTCATCTGTCCCTCTATTATTTGTATAATTATTTCCATCCCCATTCCGTCTCTCATCTGTCCCTCTCCATCCTCCCTCTCTTATTTGTATAACACTCTCTATGTCCCATCCTTCTTCTCATCTGTCCCTCTCCATCCTCCCTCTCTTATTTGTCTAACCCTCTCTATCTCCCATCCTTCTCCTCATCTGTCCCTCTCCATCCCCCCTATCTTATTTGTCTAACCCTCTCTATCTCCCATCCTTCTTCTCATCTGTCCCTCTCCATCCCTCCTATCTTATTTATCTAACCCTTACCATACTCCATCTCACCTGACCCTCTCCATCATCCCTCTTATTATTTGTCTAACCTTTCCCATCCTCATCAGATCTCGGTTATATGTCCCTCTCCATCCACTTTCAATTCCTTCTCTACCACTCTTCTCTTTATCTCCTCCATATTCTCCATCTTACCTTTCAAACAATCCTCTCTCTTCATCGTTTGTACCTTACTCCTTTCAGACTGGTCAATGCATTCCAGGACTGAAAAGGTGTAGTCATGACAAATTCTTTCTCGTAAATATAGATGCACATCGTATTCGGTCGATATTATTTACTCTGATGCGTCGGTCGGGGGAATTTTATAAAGTTGTTTACTCTTCAGTTCGCTCGATTTCTCGATCAACTAGCCTCCCTCAAATACTTCCTGGCTTTCATACTCTATTTCGCTAGTTCAGATTTTCCTTCTTGTAACACTTTGTCACGTTCTGTGCACGCGAAAGAGAACACTGAATCGCCTAATCTTATCAGTCAATAAGCGCTTGAACCAACAACTTCGTTTATAATTTCATTCCAAGAGAGCTGAAAATTATTGTAAGACGTCCAATCATGCAACCATGTGCGTATGTATAGCAGTAGAGCGTTCTTCAAAAGCCTCTGGGTGAACCAAAATGTTCGTTGGTTGTACTGGGCATGCAGAAACTGCTAATTGCAGGTGACCGCGTTAGAAAGGCTTTCCCATGGTGTCCGACAGGCAAAGTGTTGCGTTTATCTTTCTCTCCTTTTTTCTATCTCTCTCTTCATTATCTCTCACTCCTCTGTTTCTCTCACTCCTCTTTATCTCTCACTCCTCTTTATCTCTCACTCCTCTTTTTCTCTCACTATTTTCGCTCTCCTTCACCTATATCTGCTCTCGCCCTCTTTTCTGCATACTCTCTTAATTGACGTCTCTCGTACTTCTTTCTCTCACACACACACAGTTCTCAATTTTTATTTCCTCCGAGAGGTCGGGGCGCTGACGCGTCCCTTCAACCAGGAATTACACGGTGTCCTGGGGACCACCATGAGTAGTAGTGCGAATACACGAGGTTTCGGGACATCTTGGTTAGGCTTGGACATATGTATGGTCGTTTTGTAAAATTGCGACCACCCTTTTGAGGGTATCACTTGGGTGAGGGCTCGTGTCTACCTCTGTTGCATATTAATCACACAGCTTCATCTGGGTGATATTAAACGGTTTAGCATCCCTTCTGAGACACTTTGTATGTCCAAGTTAGCTGTATCTACCGGCACGGCCTCTCAGAGGAATCCATGTCGATGGACTCGTATCTGAGAGAGTTCTGGCTCCCCTGACGAGACCCGCTGTACAACAACACGTCTTTTCAAGCTCAGATGGTCGCGTTGAGGATGGCGTTGGACTGGTTGATCAGGAATAGGAAGAAATGGAATAGGGCTAGGATAGCCACGGACAGTAAGTCGGGTGTGCAGGCGATTGAAAAGAGAAGGTCAAAGAACAGGTGTGAGCTGGAGAATAAGGTGGAAACGAGGTTGGAGGAGTTGAGGGAAGAAGGTAAGAAGGTGATATGCATGTGGGTACCGAACCATTGTGGAGTGGTGGGCAACGAGCTGGCGGACGAGGCGACTAACCTTTAAAAAGGCAAACTGGGCCAAATTTAGCTCCGTACTTGACTCCCTCCTCCAGGAGTGGAACGACCCTCCCCCCCGCTCTCCGACCGAAGCCAACAAACGGCTGTCCGAGGCGATCCTCGGGGCAGCAAAGGCCGCCATTCCAAGAGGCTCCCGCAGAACGGAGCACGCCTGGTGGACCCCGGAGGTCGAGGCCAAAGTCGTCGCGAGACGGCAAGCCCTCGAAAGCCTCCGTGAGGACCCAGGTAATCCCACCCTCACGGAACACTTTAAAGCAGCGGCAGACTCAGCGAGGCGGACAATTGACCGCTGCAAGGAGGAGCTGTGGAGGGACTTTATAGGGGGGCAGTCGAAGGAAATCACATCCGGGGAACTGTGGGCCGTTATTCGGGCCCTAGACGGGAGGACCCCCAGTGCAGCCCCTTCGGAATCCATCCGCTCCGAGGGCGGCAAACTCGCCAGCTCCAGCTCCTCCAAAGCAGCCCTCTTTTGCAAGGAGTATGCGGGGGTCAGTAGGATCCCAAAAGATAAGAGGGAGGACCACAATGTCGTCCTTGAAGCCAGAAGGGCAGTCGACGCGCCCTGTGGGTGTCACCAGGAGGAGATGTGCTCACTCTTCACTCCCTCCGATCTCCGGCGCGCGCTTGGTCGCCTGCCGGAGCGCTCCGCCCCTGGCCCGGACGGAATCTCGAATATCCTCCTCCGGCGCCTCTCCCCCCTCGGGTTACACTGCCTACTAGAGGTGCTGAACCTATGCTGGTCCTCCTCCTCCATCCCATCCGCTTGGCGCCTCGCGGAGATCCGGCCCATTTTTTCTTAGTTTTTCTTAGAATTTCTCTGATGGAACTCGTCTTTTCGGGGACATTTCGGGGGACAAGCCACTTCCGTTTCCAGCATTCGAGTAAATTGTCAACTAACGGATCTGTATTTATTTTTTATAGGCAATAAGGGCATATTTTGTCACAACAAGAGTTTCTTACAGGTAATTGTTACAGTTTTAAAGGGCGCCAAAACTTATCTAGGGGGGAACCTGTTATCCAGGCTTCCCGCTGGGACCGCCCCTGACACTTTATACAGTGGAGGACCGTTTAACTTCTTCGAGTGAACGCGTTCCAATTGCACAGAGAAGATCGACCGCGAATTATTCAATAGATTATTTTCAGGCGGAAAGAGGAATCCCCGAAGATAGACATATGCAATATCGATCTAACCACTCCGGAGATATACAGAGTGTACAGTATATATCTATAACTATGTATATTTGTAGTGATCTGTCGCGATGTCCTTCTGTACGCTTATAACTCGAGAACGGAACATGGCAGAGGTTGTAAAGGGTCTCAAATAAACCGGCGTGTTACTAGGAGTAACATAGGCCCATTAAAAGTACATAATTAATAAAAATAAACAAACAGGTAAAACAGGCGATATTTAAAACACATCATACGGTTTTATATTACTACTAGTAAATGTGAGAGTAGTATACCTCAGAATTTATAAGTAAAATTGGTTGGTTACATTTCGAGAGGTCACTTCTACAGTAGTTAATTTATATGACTAGGCAGCTTTTAAGCCATTAGCCCCTCTTAGGTTGACCCTGATTTGATTCAAATAAAGTATCTCTCAACATAATTCTCCTCTCTGCTTTCTCCTACAGAATCATCAGAATACATTATTTACTTGAAAATTTGTTTTTTCCTTATATTTTATTGCCCTATGTATCCCTGAGCGATGAAGGGTACCTCTGCTAGTATAGTATACGCAATGCCACGCATTTTTCTATGGGCAAACTATTTCGGGAATATTGGCGTTGTCTTAAAATATAAAAATAAATTAACTTGAATGCCAATTCTAATCGCCTCGTCCTCGGAAATGCTGCAATAAACAGTGTTATCAGTAAACTCCTTCTAACTGTCTATCTTACAGTAAAGTGTCAGAAAAGTGAAAACAACGTCCGAACGGGTTTAGCCCCCATAAAGACTCTGTACAATATAGTTAAAATAAACACCCAGTTTGTGGTGTATACAAAACCTTTTTTACAATTTCACTAACCAATTTTGTTTATCTATATAAATATTGTTTCCAGTAAACTTTTTAAAGCTTTATACTGTAATTGCGTAGGGGCGGTTGTTTTTCTTTATCGTTCCAAATGAAGTCTATTAGCTAGTGCATGTTGGAAAGTTGTAATTGGTTTTTGATTTTTCAAAGCTGTATATGTATATATATATAAGCGACTGTTTGTTTTGACACATACACAGGACAAAAGTCAAAGAGAACAAAAAAGAGTTTGAATTTCCCCACATTCGTCTATCCGTTACTGCCCTGTCCAATTTCACCTACATAGGCTCAATCCCGTTCATTTATTGATATTACTTATTCAAGTTTTCACTTGGCTTTCCTTGATTCCGCTTCCCATCGACATATACAAAAAATGTAATCTTTTTTCTTCTGGTCAACAGGTTGTCAGTCTGGTCGATCTTTCGCCTTAAACCTTTCCAAACTTAAATGTTTCTGATATGGGGTCATCTGTATGTCACTTTCATGAGCCTTCTAAAAGCTTTTATTTCAAATCCTGCTATTTTCCCTTCATTCACCGTTGCTATGGTTCATAAGCACTGTAGAAATCACACTACTACATATTATAGTTCTGAGAAGATGGACTTTTAAATTGAGAGTCATTTTACTCAGTTCGGACAGTATTAAAGTACTATATACGTTTCGTAGTACAGCTCGTTACAAACTCTAGGCTTACAAATTTGGGTTTAAAAGGTCAGGTGACTGACTGCTTGAAACCTGTTGTCAAAAGTCCGTGAACGTAGAGATAAGACAATGTCTTCGTTGAATGAGTAGCTTGCGCAAAGCAGAGTGATACTTGAAATGCGAAGGATGAAGTACAACGTATTGAACGGCTTGATACGGGATCGGTACTGTAGTTTTATTTCTTAAGTAAATAATATAATAAACTTCAGCTCTATATATACAATTGTTTAGGTAGAGTAAATGAGTCCCTCTTTTCCCCTTTTTCATTTAAATTTCTAATTGTACGGAATGGTTTAGCCACAGTGACTCAGGCAACAGCACGATTGGGAATAGTAGACAGCTATAAACACTGATCAGTTGGAGAATAATGGGGCCTATGGAGACGGTAGTGATTTGTGTTGGTTTGACCGGATCAGGAGCTCACTCATAGACTCTAACAAAATTCGAGAGCAATTCAAGATTTAGACTCAAATCTCCCTCCGTCTTTCCTTTTCTTTCTCGCCTCCTTCTTTCTCAAAGATCGATAAATGATCGACAATTATTTTGTGCACTATAGTGGTTGATAAATAACTGTACCCTATATATACATGCAGTATGTGGGGTCTCAGTAGTATACATACACACACAACTAAATGTGCGTCTACCAGGAGACTTCTGTAGATAATGCGAGATAGTGCGACATTGATTTCCTAAATAAATCTCGGGTGAAGAAAGCTATTCTCATCGTTCTGGACCACCAGTCCATCTTTGGTGAATAGTTGGTCCTCCTATTTTCCTATAAAGTATTTCGTTAAGGGTTAAACAGTATTAATGCTTATTTGTATTATTTCCACTGGCCTCTCTCGTCTTTTGATTATTTTTAAACGGTGTAATGTTTTCTATTCTATTTAATGTGCCTATTATAGACTTTTCACTTTGGATTGTGTTCAAATTTCAAATTATACAATGTTTATAGTTTTTTTGCCTGACGGTTCTGATTGTCCAACGAAATATGTCACGATGAAACTTGTACGATGATTCCATATTTGTCGTTGAATCAATTCATCAGAGTATAGCCTGGCCAAATTCCTGCCTTTTCGCCATTACTGCGGAACTGTTTCTAATGTTTGCTCCATATAGCCTCGGTGGTAAAAGATTCACCAGCCGGTTTACGTGCGATGCTTGACCTTGAAATGGAAATCCGTTTTTAATCAGCGTTTAACAGTCTGTCCAATAGCAGTGACGTATTCCTCAGAATGTATTTTTGTTTGATGGTTTCTTAATCGCAGTATGACGAATAAATAATGCACGACCATTTTTATACTTCACACGATATGCACAGTATTGCATGCATTGTGAAAACTGGTAGGAACTTCTCTGTATATGCTTTAAGTAGCCTTTGTTAAATTGATTTTGAAATTTTAACGTATTGTAGTTGCGCAGCATGATGCGTTATGGAAAACTCGATGTAGCGAATAGTTTCAATTTAAAATTTCAAACCCATTATTACTTTAATATTTATACCGTTTAAGAATAATAAAACAAAGCATATACCGAGCATTTTTATTGCTTATTTTCCATTCTCGGAGATGTGCATATTCCATTTATGAGTGTGTGAAATACCATCATAGAGCATAACTGAATGAAATAGATGACAATTAAAAATCGAATCAATATTTGCTTAATTTAATGTGTTTAAATGTATGAAAATACGCAGCGATAATGTAGTTCTGTTGCGTTCAAACCTGTCGCTGTTCAAACCTATCACAACTAGGTCATAGACCAATTTGTCGTCATGGTATTCAATATTGAAAGTAAATTTATATTAAAGCTACCCTATGTTTATATATACGTCAAATAAAATTTTACAAATATTATCTAAATAATGATTTGTGCTATAGCACAGTTATTATAGATTTTAACTATTAACTGTAGCATTTACCTACTTTAATATTTAGTATGTTTAATATTTTTTATTTTTATATTTAGTATTAGTTGCGACACCAAAAATTTAGCGTCACTTTTAATCAGACTAAGTTCTGTTCCGGGAGAATCTCCATACACTTGGTTGTCAATACAGTGTGACCTACTTTTTAAATTACAATTTGTGGTGTTACTAGACAAAAGTGTTGATCTACGTCTAAGTAGGTCAAAGTTGTAAGCAAAGACAAAACGCAGCTAGATCCTCCTTCTATGCTTTAAAACGTAAATTAACCGTATTAATCAATCGTGGAAACTGAAGATAAATAAATATTTTCCATAGTACCTACCAAGTTTAGAAGGAATTCAAAAGCGTTTAGTTTTAATAACAAAAAATATTGTAGGTCAAAAGTGTATCGGCAGCGGGGAGTGTATGGAAATTCTCCCGCAACAACAAGCTCACCGTCGTATCCTCGAAATCGCCGTAATAAAAATGAATCATCAATAATCAGTTTAATCCGAAAATAAGTTTTACGAAATTCCTAATCACATAGTTCACCCGAGTTTTGGAAAACGATTAATCTCTGACTTCCTCTTTTTACTGCATATTGTTCTAGAACCGTAAGCACTGGAAGCGTAACTCTGACAAAGACTGCTCCACATGCGGCAGTCTGGAGAATAACTTCGACGATATAAAGCACACGACGCTGTCGGAACGCGGAGCTCTACGGGAGTCTCTCCGGTGTCTGAAATGTGCCGATGCTCCCTGCCAGAAGAGCTGTCCCACGCAGCTGGACATCAAATCCTTCATCACCAGCATCTCCAACCGGAACTACTACGGCTCGGCCAAGGCCATTTTCTCGGACAATCCCCTCGGACTAACCTGCGGAATGGTCTGTCCGACGAGCGACCTCTGCGTAGGCGGATGCAATCTGTACGGGAGCGAGGAGGGCCCGATCAATATTGGCGGACTGCAACAATTCGCCACTGATGTGTTTCGCAGAATGCGCATCCCCCAGGTGAATAACTATCATTTTCTAATTTTCATTTTTCTTTATTCTCGTGTATGACAAGTTTTAAACGCTAATGCATTATGCGCACCAACCGTAAACCCGGCCGTATAATCAACCATATGACTCTGGATCTATTCACAAGTGAAATGTTAGCATATTATTAAACAAGAGTGTTGAAATTTTATTTTTCAAGTGCTGACTATTATTGTCCGTATTTTCACATTTATTTACACTTTTTTTGGCGAAGGTCTATGGTTGTCGATGCGATTCTGAATTTTCGAACGACGGTTTTTTGGAATCATAACTGTAACCGGTGACGGTTGCGACTTTCCGTAAACGGTCGATATACGGCTATACGGTTGGTGTGTATAATGCATTCGCGCCAAGTTTTAATTCTAAAATTTCAGGTTAGTTTCAAACACTTTTACTGTTTAAATGCAATTTTCTATCTATATACTATCTATCTATCTATAAATAAAGTACAGTTGTTTGTGTGTGTGTGTGTGTGTGTGTGTGTGTGTGTCTGGGCATCAATTTTGAACGGTTAATCCCAGAGCAAAACTAAGGGCAGATTTCGAATCAGCTGGTTCCTGCGGAAGTTTTTACTTAGATTTAAATATATGTTTCTTTTTTATTAATTATTTTATAATAGATAAAAACTTGAAATATGTAAAACCCGGTAGAAACATGCGATATTTTAAAAACATCATACGGTTTTCTTTTACTAGAGAGTAGTATACCTCTGATTTCATAGTAAAATTGGTTAAATTTTAAGAGGACACTTCTATACTGTGGTTTATTTATGACTAGGCAAGTTTTAAGTTCAACAGCCCTCCCTTGGGTTGACCCCGATTTGATCCAAAGAAAGTATTTCTCAACACAACTCTCCTCTCTTCCTTTTCCTACTGAATCATCAAAATAAATTACTTTCTTGAAAATCTGGTTGTTTCCTGATATTCTATTGCCCTATGTATTCCCGAGCGAAGCCGGGTACCTCCGCTAGTATCTACAGTAATATCTTAAACGAACATTGTTCAGGAGACGTCTTAGGTTATCAATATGAGAAGAAATAACAAAGGAATCATCAACAAAACGGCAATAAGTGGTACAGAGATCATTAATATCCGTAGATGTTTTACGCTCAATGTAGCCCATTAAGATATTGGCAAGACGTGGACCGAGACGACTTCCCATGGCCACTTCATGACAGTTACATCGGGAAACCACAGCGCAGACTAGTCACTCGAATACGTGAGCCTATCCCATGGTGGCTGGAGACAACGAGAAAACCGCCCAGAGGAGGAACCGTCAACAGCGCCATTTCGAAACATCTTCAAACGTGTTTTATTCAAACTGCAGACAGCGCTAGAAACAATTTTAGAATCCTCAATCAATCTAGCCCTTTTTTACGCTTATCCATTTGTGAGGCAATCCACATAAAGAAATTAAAACCGAATTTGTGTGTACAGAAGGACTTCGAATTTTTTCATTTTATTGATTATGGATTTTTCTGTACCACTAATTTTATTCAGTTTATCACCTTTAGAGCTGTAATCTGATTTTATTTTCACTGCCAACTGTATACGCTTGTAAAGAATTGGCGAAATATATCGTGTATCATGAAAATTATATTATTTCATGCATTACTAGAATACTTTTATATAATATCTATATGTAACTAATGCTTTTTTTACAGAACTAATCAATGTATATAGTGTACCTACGGTTTAGCTACAGACATAATTCGTTTGTGATAATCACAGCACACTGCGTTAAGTGTAAGTGCAAAATATGGCAAATGATAGCATACAATTACATGGATGCACTTTCATTTCAGTAAGCGATACAGATAAAGAATATTGATTGTCCGACAAATTGTATGACGAATGAAATTACTGTAATATAGGCCGATCTTCTATTATGTTACATATTGGTTTATATAATGCATTTTTATAAAACGGTAAACGAAAATTATTTCCATCAACACATCTCTACAGTATTGTATTTTAATTTTAACGCCATGAAATGGACAATATAGAGTATTTGCAAACCATGACGAGTAACACGCATCCATACAGTTATATAAATAACAATAAGAAGTACAAAAAAATGTAAAAAGAATTACAGTTGAAAATTATAAGTTATTTAAAAATACTGATTTAGTTTTAATAATGATTGTTATTGTATTTTCATTTTATTCTACAGTAGTCATTCTATTTTGTGCTACTCGCTACCAACGAATAGTTCTTGGTCAAAAACGTTCAGGGCTTTGTAGATCGGGCTGCATATTACTTAAACAAACGTCTACAACTTTTCATTAACTTTGACTTCAGCTAGTTTAACATAACAGTAAATACGTTTGATTTCAGTATGCATAACTTTCAATTTAGATGCATAAGATTGATTTCAGCCAGCGTAAATTTATGCAAAAACTTAATGTAGTTGAAATCAAATTTACACTGGCTGCAATTAATTTTACAACATCTGAAATTAAACACCCCTGACTGAGTAATTGAATGAGGAATTTAGCTTCCTTTTTTAATAGATAATAAAGAGAACCACCAAGAAAAAAAATGTATTTTTATTTGTGAAATGAGGTCACCACAGCTGGTCTTATTATTAAAAAATTGTAGCTTCAAATGACTTTATTTTACTGATTGTGAGTATCCTGAACCGGATTATAGGAGCGCATGCCCAGCAGTTTATAGATGA
Organism: Nematoplana nigrocapitula; assembly: GCA_032274565.1. Taxonomy (NCBI): domain Eukaryota; kingdom Metazoa; phylum Platyhelminthes; order Proseriata; family Nematoplanidae; genus Nematoplana; species Nematoplana nigrocapitula. The sequence continues at coordinate 25,375 of JAUYWV010120258.1, forward strand.
TCAGGTTGGCCACGCCGGCCAGTGCGCAGACAATGCCGAAAATGAAGTACTCCCACATGGCCGAAGAGGTGTGCGGGACGCTGGCCGTGAAGACAACGATCAGATTGCCGCCTACTATGGTGAGCAGAAAGTGGAAATTGATCAGCGTCTTCATGGAGGCCGGAGCCTCGGTGTAGATGAACACCATGGCAGTGACGGAGAGGAAGATCTCCCCGGTGGTCACGAGGAAATATTGGGGGATCTGGTAGAGGATGTTGACCAGTTTGGTCCTGGCCTCAATCACAGTTGCCATCTGGTAACTCCCGTTTCCGCCGGCGGCATCCGAGAGGATGACCAGGCTTAGTGTCTCAGCCTCGTCGATCAAGAGATCACCCAGATGAGTCGTCTTCGTGGCATTGTCCAATTGGAGCACAATTTTGTGCAGCCCGCCCGGTAGATTGGTATAATTCGAAGCCACCAGATAGACTTCGGTCATGGTCGACTCAGATAGGAGGGGGACTGTAAGTCCCGTGGCCTCGTCGATGGCACTAACAGTGATATTTCCCGGGAAATTCCTAAAGTCGCCCAACACACGGACATTGCCATTTGTACCAGTGACTGTCCGATCAACTGGGAAAGCCACTAAATCCAGGCCTGCCCCTCCTCCCTTAGCCGTGGACATGACTGCCATTGTCAGAGCGGACTGCTGAGTAGGGAGAGATGCGTTGAGTGTCAACTCACTTGGTGAGAAGGGGCACTGAGATTTTAGACGCATTTCAACTGGTGTGCGGGATGTCGGATAGAGTTTCGATGAGCTCATTCGTCCCCAAGCCGTGGTACTCAAATCGATTCGTTCAACGGCTGACTGGATACTTACGGGGCAGCTGGCAAAATTGACAAATTGCAGGCGTGTCTGACCGGCGGGAATTGTCGCCGGGCGTCCTTGATCGATTTGAATTTGTACGAATCCCGATGCGGCAAATGACGCCGCCACGAACAGATAGCCAATCAGCATTCGGGAAATCTGGGAACGAAGCAGACGCAGTTTGTCGAGAATGGGATAAACGACATTGTTGAACAGGGGGATCAGGATACAAACCAGTAGGGGATTCAGTAATTGCATCTGTGCCGCCGACAGAATCGACTTTTCCATATCGAGGCCTTGCAGTGGCCATCGGGAGCCCTGCTGTTCGAACAACGACCAAAACACAGGAAAGGGAATCAGGAAGGTGATCACTTTGAGCGCCTGACGAACTTCGGCAAGAAATTCCGGAGGATAGCGTTCCCGATCGGCATAGTCTAAGAATGTGGGCTGGGCGTTCGACGTCTTGCGATTGAGTCGCCAATTGTTCAGTGCGCTCCAAAGACAGAGGAAGAGTCGCGAGAGGGCTTTTCCGTGCCGGGGTTTGCGCACATACCATGGGATACCGGAGAGAAAAGAGGCGACAAAAACGAGAAACAATATGGAACAGATCCCGAAAGCCAGAGGGTAGCAGGACTCACGATTTCGGCACTTCATCTCAGAGAGAATCGGGGTGACAAAAGTTCCTAAAATGGCGCCCATGTTGTTGGAGAAGTAGATGAGGGAGTAGAACGCTTCTAGGATCACTGGCGGATCTGCCGGCATTTGGTCGCCGGTGAATGGTGAATAGGGCGTCATGCAAGAGCCCTTGCCCAAATACAGGACGACAAACGAGCCCAGGACGAAGATCAGATTGGTGGACAGGGAGGAGAGGGGGAAGAGGACGAAACCGGCGATTTGGAAAATTCCGAAGATGAGAATGGTATTCAGCCTACCCAAATAGTTGTCCGCGATGACAGCCCCCGCAAAAGAGGCAGCGCACTGG
>JAUYWV010120259.1:0-20486 GCA_032274565.1 Nematoplana nigrocapitula
CGGGCCGATTCGCCCCCCCCCCGGTCTCTGAGTGCGTCAAATAGCCCGGGTAGGATAGGGTTAACTTCAGTTCAAAATATGTGCATGTGGATTTAATTATCAGAAAGGAGGAATTACCCTTACATACAATGTAAAATATGAGTGTATTAGATTTGGTGAGCTCCTTATAGTTTGTATTGAAATATATTATACGTTTAGTTTTTCTTATCTGTGAAAGAAGTGAATTAGATTGGTAAAAACGTACTCGATGAGTTTACAACTGATGTACAGTATGTCATAAAATAAACTTACTTATTTTGTTTTCCTCCAAATTACAAAGATTGTGAATAAAAAAGTCAGAATTATGAGAATTGAATTTAATACATTAAGCAATAAAACGTACTGGATATTTCATTACTTCTATTAAATTATTCAATACAATGAAATCAAAACTCGATGTGTAATCCTTCTTCAATTACGCGTGCGACATCGTCCATTTCTGCGAACGCAGTAGGAATTTTCACATTAAGATCATCGATGGATGTTTTGAGGCGTCTGCCCGTACATCAGCTCTTTTATATGGGCCCCACATCAAACGCGATAACACGCTGTGAGGACTATAGCGAGCGTGGTGTCCTCAAAATCGGTCCGTTTCGCCCCAAACAGCTAGTAAACGCTGAACATCTGCTTTAATAAATCAGTTGCCAAAATGAAGATCGATTTTGGAACACCGCTATCTCAAGCAACACCACGCGGCAAAAACAGCGTTCCGCAACATGTTTACATTTAGTTAGAGTTTTATCGATAGAAGTTCTCGCCCAAACGGTATTCCGTTTTCAGCAACACCGGCTAGAACACAATGTGTAAGTTATAGTTTGGGACACCCGTAATTTCTAATTTAATTGACCTTCATTTAAACGGTGAACATTTGCTTGACCTTCCACTACTCCATCACCACAGATGTCCATTACATTCGGACAGCCAATCACTATTGGCAATTTTTCGGTGCCAATACACCGGCCGTCCAGGATAAGGGGAACGATAAAACCTTCATGGAACCCGCCCTGGATACTCGTTGGAATAACCCGAAAAACGGCGATCAGATCAAAATTGTCTACAAAACGGAGTTCGCGTCCAATCGAAGATTTTTCACCCAGCTGGACGTCCCCAGTCTTCCAACAGGGACCGGTCTTGTAGCCGGCTTGCGCCACGACGATAGCAAGAGTTTGGATATGGGCAGTACCGGCAACTGTCTCAAGTTGGGTGCTTTGTCCGCCGATTCGAAGTACTCCCGCAACTGTCTGACGGAGCCGGAAAACTGCGATTACGGAATCAGCGGCTCGATTTGGATGCAGTTCAAAGACGACACCTTTGGCAAGGAGGTGCTCATAGCGACCGGTAAGAGCACTCTGAAATGTTTCTGGCATTGAACCATCATCATCTAGTGATGTGCTTTCTGGCCAGGTCATGGCATCCACAATCTCCACAGCCTCTTTCTGAATGACGTCCTTTCCTTCATACTCAAGTAGGAGTTAGTTCCGCCTACATTCCTATTCTTGGCCTTCTTCGAGTTCTTCGTCCTTCCGTTGTTACATTGATTTCATTAATATGTGTCCAAGTCATGTCTTCTTTCGCCTTCTCATTGGTCGCCTTGTCTCTCGAATTACATATATTCTTGCTCCATATCCACATTTTAAATGCTTCTATTTTTTCTATATCTCTTGTCTTTAGTATCTAAGATTTTGATTCGTACAACGGGGTGCTCCATAGCAAGTTATTTGTGCCCTTGCTGAAACTCTTATTCACTAGATCTAATTTCTCTGTGGTTATCTTCTTTGCCTTTGCTGTTCGTGACTCAACTCTTTATGAGCTTGTTTTCATTGATATTTGCACTGCCTTTCTCGTCATGATTTTTATTGTCATTGAAAGAGGTGATTGTAAAGAGGTGATTTTCAGCTATGGGTCAATATGCTTTGTTTGCAGTAGATTATATTTCAATACCGTCACTCGAAATTTGAGCTTACAGACCAAAACTTTGAGGCGCATCTAATCGTATCAAATTTGTCGCCGATAATATAATTAGAACTCCGCCTGACTGTCGTCTGAAACAATATGACATTCATTTTTGCCACTTGACAGTTTTGAATTATTACTGTACTGTCTACTTACAGTACATATATATATATATGGAACAAAAGTTACATGATGATATTTTAAACACTGTAAACCAACAATATGTATTTTAACGTTTACGTCTGATGTATTCTAAAACTTATACTACTGTTCATTAATAGAGCCTCCATATCACATGGCCGCTACCTTTCTGTACACCAGGTCCCAAGGACAACCAAGGCTTTGTCTTCTACTTCGAATTGTCAAAACTAAAACTGAAAGTGACAGGCTCCACAATGCAATGGAACGCCGAAGCGACCATTGAGAAGAAACCCGGAATATGGCAAGTTCTCGGCTTCGCCTGGTCACGCTACACGCATGAAATCAGTGTGAGTGGAATAATAATAATTGTAATCGTAATGAGTATCGGACGGATATGTTGCTTCAGGCATAATGTTTATTTGTGTTTAAGTTCGGTGGCACTAATTTACGTTTGTTTAACTGCTGGCGAAGTGATTGGAACGTCACATTTTGTAGCAAACCAGGACATATTTACAGATTCATACGGCGGTGGTCAAATTATTGTGGTTCGCAGATTGACAGAGTTTAAACCTATTTTTAATTCAATTATGTACTGTATAGAAATGTGACTCATATATTACTGCTGATTAGAAAACTATCCATTAGGCTATGATACATATTCTAGACTATCAAGAAAACAGAGACTATTGAAATGAATATTTACTGAACTTTGACGTAGAAAGTAGACAAAATATAGGTAGAGAATTTGTAAGTAAATAGCATTAATATTTTGGGGGATATTGGAGAAAGAAAGCAATATGGACTGAGAATTTGAAAGAAATGTGGAATTAATATATCAGTTTTGAGGGCAAATATGATTCAATTAAATCGAAACAGGAACTTCACTTTCCGTGATTCGCGTGGTGCTGCAAAACTGGTTCTTTTATTTCATATGTTTGTATATTTTGAAGTTTTTTCTATAAACTCGTGTAAAGATTGAAATGTATCATTGACTTTTCATTAACTGTCCATAAACGTTTGCATTATTGCCTGCCATTTAATTTTTTAATCCTTAGTATACAGTATAGTTAATTGCATGGGAACATCATTGTAACAATCCTGACTGCGATTGCGAGTTAACATCTCCTGGTATTTCTGTTTAAAAATTTGAACGTGACTAAAATCGAACTCTGCTAATCGAAGTTTGTGACTGAAGAAGAACATATCACATATATATTTAATACACCGCTGACACACTTAGTCGATGAGTTTTATACATCCAGAAATTACCGTTCCCTTTGCGTGAATACTAGAGTAAAAATACTTTTTAGAGATCAATTATTTTTTGGATATCTCTATAAAAGTGTGTGTCTGTAGTCTAGGTATACAGTATGTCTGTGAGGCTCATGTTCGAAGTCGATTTTAGTTGGACAATCACCGTTGCTTCAAATATAGGATGTCGGAGGTTAGTGCCCCGGCTGAAATCACACACGCTGAGTTTCCAGTAGTCCCTGTTTTTTTTCAATCGATAATAGAACTATTTGTATTTTAGATAATTATTATATTTATATGCGTTGTCGTTTATTAGGTGATTTCGGTATAAAGTGTCATTTTTAAGCAATTCTAATTACAATTTTGAATAATATTAGACTATTCAGGTAGGCAGGCAGCTCTGTCGGTGACGCTTCATTGTACATACCAGTACTGTATTTTGTTTGTTATTTATTTACAGTTGTTTGTCGATAGTACGGTACACAGTGCCAGCCACACGAACACCGATTATATTGCCGGCCAGGCCCCGGCTCAATCTCTCTATTTGGGCTGCACATCGGATTCCAGCGACTCTCCACTGATAACGGACCGGGCGAAAATGGTGGTCAACCATCCGGCCCTGTGGCTGTGGCCGATTCAGAATAAAATTTTCATCACCGGGGGTAAAGGTAGGCATCGCAGAACGGATATAGAACATCTGTTTTACTTCCTCAATAAAATGTATTTTTATACTACTTTAAAGCAGTATAAATATTTAAATAAATATATTTCATTTTACTAATACTGTGTATTGTCAATCGTGACAATCATGTGACAGTTATTCACTACAACAAACAGCGAGAGACATTGGTAGTCAAAAGAATGTAAATAAATTCATTTCTGAAGAGTTTATTTCCAATGGAACATTTAACGTAAGACGAGCAGTGTATTCGTGAGATGTGTAATGGATTCGCAAATCTTCAATAATAAAATAAGATCTATTGAATAGATTATGAAAGTTGCAGAAGACGTTATCGCGTGAATTCTTTATTGTTTATTGCCCACTGCCAGTATCGATAACGAATTTAAGCGACGGAATGACGAAGCACTAAAAATAGGCCGGGCGCAGGTTTTCGCTAAAAAGGGATTGTATAAACTTGCGTCCTTAGAATTAAATGCCATACTGATATCAAACTTCATTGCCACCAAAACGATTACTAAGTTTAGGTTCGTCATTCTCATTATGATGATTTTTCATACGTAAGCGTTCAACCATAACCCGAAGTTTATTGGGAAATACAGTTTTTTTTACTAGTCAATTGTTTTTATGCCTTGTCTTCAAAGCTTTCTTGTATGTCTACAATTTGTGCATATACTCTCTCTCTTTCTATATATGTAGTGTACATGTTGATCAAAGAAGTTGTGCCTACCGCTGCTCCACCACCTACAACACCCACCCCGTCCAATGCCAACTATCCGAGTCTGGTGAAGGAGGTGGTGATTCCCGATGTCACCTCAGACAACCCTATGTATCTGGTGGCCAGTCGATATCTGCCACTGCAAACCGGTCTCACCGGGGCCACTATGGTGGCCACAGCCAGAAACAGGCAGGCTGTCAATATTAGCACGGAGAGCACATTGATTAAGGCGAGTGGATTTCAACAATTCATGCTTATTTTTCATAATTTGGAAACATTACAGTTCTTTGTGATCCATCTGCGGAATGCTACCATATTAATGAACACTATTAAAAAATAAAAATATTGATGATCTTGTTGGTCGATGGATCATATTTATAAATAGTTTCAGTAAAATTCGTATATCGAACTATATTACTCTAATCAGTTGTATACTAATTATCTCTCTCTCTCTAAATCAGTTATCTCGAAAACCTTTCTCAAAGTAAGTTCTATACAGAAAAGTGGTAATGAATTGTATCGCGATTATCAATTAGAAATTATTTAAATGATCATCTGTGTCTAGTTTATGAATTGAAATTACATTAATTTAATTGTTTATCGACCAAGATATTAATATATTTAGTCTGCCTATTCACGTAACAGCTAAGATCAGATCATAATTTATCATACTGTTTATTTGAAGCTGTTTAATGCATGGTATTTCAATCATGAAAACTAGCATTGGAAAAGAGAAGCGGTCTAGAAGCAATGTTTTCAAATTACTCCAAGAGATAAAAATCTAAGCTGGGTGTTCTAAAAGCTTTTAATATTTTAAAATGTCGAAAACAAAACAAGAGACAAAATTATGATGGAGAAAAAGAAGAGACAGAAACCTATAATATTTATCTCTCTTAATTTTGTTTTTTCGGTTCACTAATATGCATATGTTCCTATGTTGTAACATTAATCCCTTTCAAATTGTGCAAACCAGTGCACTGGTGAAAAATAATTATTCGATGCTTTGAAATAAAGCACAATACTGTATGATGGCAATGCAGATTACGCAATGAGAACATTATCTCTAGTATAAATGATACTTATTTAACCTAGATTGTACTAAAGATAATTTTTGTATTTTCCTAAATTTAGGTCGAAAGCATTACAAACGAATGCGGCGGTGACTTTTTGCGCTGCACCCTTGGGTTTTCGTTCTCCGCTTGGATTTTCGTACCGAGTTCTTACACCAATAACGCCGTCAGGGATATCTTTGAAATTATCAACGTAATGCGCCTGTCCGTGTTCAATGGCTATCTCCACATTTGGGGTGAGTGAGGTCTGATGCAATGATCGACAGTTTCAAGAGGGCCTTGTTCAGTAGTTCATCCAAAAATTCATTCTCTCTTTTTTTGTTCCAGTGAAGGGGACGGCGTCGCCCTACGTTTATCGGTTGGGTGATCTGTCGAAGGACCAGTGGAACAATGTGGCGTTTACTACCAAACTCGGGGGATCACCATTTGAGGTTTATCTGAATGGGCGATCGTCGACGCCCTATGCAACCAGCGACCCCAATCCGACCCGGATACTGGCCTCCGGTTTGGCCAATGGCGACGCTGTTGTGGGCAGTGCGGTCTCCGGTCAGAGCTTGGCCGGAGCCCAGGTGTCCGATGTTGTACTCTGGTACCTCTATCTTTTCCCCTTCGAGCGTCATCGATTCTTAGGATACACGGGTAATTTGGTGGTCTGTCTAAGTGTAGTTTATAGTGTAGAGCTATAACAATATGTTTCCAATGATTCGTTGCGTCTTCGCATCTCTATAAAAAGTTCTTCCTGAACGTCTGACGTTTAAAATTGGGTTTAGATGTTTCAGAGTGACCTGACCTAACGGATGAGGCGTCTGCCTCCTAAGCAGAGGATTGCGAGGTTCAAGAGTAAATTACTTATTTAGAGTTGGCCAGAATACTTTTGATCGTTTTCCTTTCAAACGATAATATAAAATATAAAACTTGATGAGGAAATATTTATATTTTTGGATAATTAGTATATTTAGATTCGTTCTCGTTTATTTAGCTGAAACTTGGTATGAAAAGACAGTCAGGCATTGAAGTATCCTTGCATATCTATAAGAGGTTGTCTGTCGAGTTGAAGAAAATAAGGGGACGAGCACGCATAATTTGACCTATTGGTCATTACTTAACTGCGACTAGATGGAATAAAGTGTGTAATAAATTTGCTTTTAGGCCGCTTCCTTATAAACAAAGTTTACAAGAGTGATTTATATTGATAATTAATCAGTCATGTACGTAGTACTAAAAGAGACACCTACCACTCGCGACCATTTCAGGGAGTCAGTTCACAATGCTCGAAGACTCTCAGCACTTCTGGACAGTCGATCCCTTTGTCAACCATGACGCCAATGTCCTTTTTGACAGAGCAGATGTCAAGTTCAACCTCGCCTCTATGTACGGGCCCAAAGCGCATACCTATAAGACCTCCCTGGACCACTTCGGCAAATCGAGAGCGATCGAATTTGCGGAGACCAAAGAGGACTATGTATTTCTCGGTGCGCGTCCCAGTGTAACTTGACTGTCGATGTTTAGCTATTGTACAATACAATGCATACCACTCTGTTTCCATAGGTCAAACGAAGAAAACCATACCAACAGAGAGCGACATATCCTGGTACGGCCAGTGCTTCACCGATCCATCGAGTGGGTCCTGTCGCGCCCAAGGACTGACAGTCTCCCTCTGGGTGAAAATCAAGTCAGTGGGCACTTCCCGGGTCCGCTTTATGCTCAACACGGGCGATCTGGCCAACGTTATCGATCCGCGAATGGATGCCCGGGGTCTGAGCGTGTTCACCAATGCCAAACTGCTCGGGATTTCCCTGTCAACCAATTTCAAAGATTGGAGCATTGTTATCGATTCAAACAGATACGATATCGGTGAGTTCATCCTAAACATTGCTCTTTAATAAATTAATTAATTGATATTGGGAAACTGCAATTACCTACACCTCACAAGTGTACACATATTGGAGATAAATAATATAGCAATTTATTTCCAATATCTCAGGACACCGTAAATCAGTATTTATTTATTTATGCTGTGTTGCACTAAGAAGAAGTATTTTCTTTGCAATTCACGTTGGAACAGCGCTGTTATGTAAATTACGCATGGGAAAACAATCGATAAAAACTAGCCAATCATATCTCTGAACGCAGTGAAATATTGATTTTTATTTTGTGATTTCAACAGGCACAAATTTCATAATTTGCGATTTCATCCTCTGGCAGGTTACACATTGTTTAGTATTACGCCAGCTTACATAGAAGGATATCGTTTGCTTATAGACGATTGTTTTCATTGGAACCAAAGACTTAAATAATTACATTCAGATACGCGGAAACTCTTACGACGTAAAATGAAATCTAATTTTGACCAAATAACAAGGTTATAACAAAAAGAAAATTACGTATGTCATTTTATAAGCTGATACATAAACAATTAGTGACAAAGTCACAAGAACGGAATGACTAATTTAGAAAAATAGCAAATTATTTAAAGACACGTTGAGAATAAAATGCTCTATTACTACCTCGATAGTGCTTTCCAAATTTGCTCTTGAAACTCGTAAAAAATATTTACTTAACCAACACCCAGTGATGACATAGGTTCGCTATCTGTTAATTTCTTTCAGACAAATGGATGAACATGGGGATCATCTGGCGGGACGGCCTAGGTCTGCGTCTCCTTCTGAACGGTATCGATTATGGCCTAGTGAATTACTATCCGGAGGATCGTTACAAGAGCAAAGACAGTCACTATCGAGCGGTCATGGCTCGCCTAGACGATGACGACAACTCGACTTGGATCGGTGACGGCCAAAACGTGTGGGAAATGGCCCACTTTGTGTTGGGAGATGTAACCCTGTTCAACAGACCCCTTAATCCGATCGAATACGCCACTAAAACCGGCCTCAAATCCAACAAGTACTATCGAGAGGCCGATATGTTCTGGGAGGAGAAGTTCCTCATTGACAGCCCGTATGTCCAGCTCAAGTCGGCCAAGGACCAGGGAGTGGTTATCGGACCTCGGGGAAGTGTCGATTGGGCCGGAGGAGGACTGAATTCTAGTGTCCTTTTGAAAAACGGCGAACTCCATCTGGCCTATGTGAGCGGAGCTTGTCCGGCCAATATATCCCAGTGTACCAGAGGTTTGAGTGTGGCTGGCTGGTTCAAAATTTCCAACTTTACAGCCCCTGCCGATCTCCACCTCTTTTCCATGGGAAATCAGACTGACGCTCGAGATGGCTTCGGTCTGATACTCATTGCCAACAAGACTCTGAAAGCCTGGGTGAAATCGGCTGGTAAAAAGTGGGTTACTATGTGCGGCACACTGATGGGAGAAGCGATCTGGAAGAATTTAGCTATCGTATGGAATCCTTTGGGTGACCTGCACGTTTTTGTCAATGGAGATCTGCAACCCCAGATCAAACTGACCTCGACGTACACCGCCCAAATGGCTACAGCGCCTCTGGCTATTGTCGCCGGTGAAAAGATTGACGATGCGAGCGAACGCCATGTGTGGATTCACAATCTGGTTCTCTACAAATCGATGCTAGAGGATCGCCAGATGACTCGCTTGGTCGGGATCAAATACAGCAAGATGCTCCTGCTTAAAGAAGCCAGTTATTATTGGACGTTTGCCGGTCTGTACAAGGAGTTGGAACCTTATCCGTCCGTGATGAAAAATTTTCAATTGAAAGAGGACAAATATGATGACGAGGGCGAGGCAGTTTGCACCTCGGGAAGTTCGAGTTCGTATATCTCTCTGGGGCAGGTGATGAGTAGTTGTCTTCTCGACACGGCCCCCTGTGAGGCGTTCATTCTCACGATGAACATGAAATTGTCGAAACTTCCCAGCGGGAGTTCGGGCGGTTATATAATGTCATCGGGTGGCCAAATTCCCAACCATATGGGAATGTCTATTCATCAGAGCGCCAGTGGGCTGTTGGCTTTCGTTGTGCGCAGTTTTAATCGAACCTGCCAGACATCCTTCTTCTACAACAAGACGGAATGGATGACAATGCAGTTCTCGTGGTACGCCAAAAAGGGTCCCATTGTGAAAATCGACGGGGAAAATATGGCCACGGCAATCAACGCCAATTGTAGCCAGGAAGAGAACTCTATACGGAACTTCACCGAGATCAATTTCGGCCGGAGTAACGACAATGAACGTCTGGCTGTTCCAGTTTGTCTCACCGACATCATGGTAATGCACTTTGCTAAGGCGGAAGATGCTGACAGCGCGGGTAACGATCTGGTGGATACATTTTGCTATGCGGAGGTGGACAAGGGCTATAATCTGTACACTGATCGGCCGAACTATGAAGGCAAAGCTCAAATGGCTAGCAGCTTGGCAAATCACCCGACACTGGGCAGCATGGCTGGAAAGTGCTTGACTGATCCGAGTCTGTGCGAGGGTGGTTTCACCATATCGATGTGGGTCAAGATCACTTCAGCCTCGGCAAATGTGTTCCATCTGATTAATACGGGACCCCCGGACGACCGAGGCATTTCTCTAGTCGGATCCACATCAACAACTACTCCCGATTTCTACGATTTGGAAGCCGAAGCTCACAACGGAGGCGCAGTGTGGAAAGCTGCTGCAACTGGAGTTCTCCCAAAAAATACATGGATTAACGTTGCTCTAGTGTGGAGCAGCAAAGAGGGCATTGCGATCTACGTGAACGGGTCCTCCCAGGCTGTTTCGACAGCCTCCATCGAATCCGTTCTAGGCGCCGACGCACAGACAGAGCTGTTCATCGGGCGAAAGTCAGCAGGCGACACAGTCGTTGTCCAGGGTGATGTGAGCAACGTGATGATTTGGTACAGCGTTCCGGTGAGTTGCCAGAATCCGAGGAAGAATTTCAAAATCCTCACCGGCTTATGCCAGGGCGCCATGGATCTGCCAGAGACAGTCGCATGTGTTTCCCTAACGGACTGCGTCAATGGTTCGGGCAGTGTCTGTTTTGATGCCACCTCGAAAAATATTGTCAAAATGTCCAGGACTCTCCAGCGGATCTCCTCGCTGAAGGACGGCAATGATTTGCTCAAAGTGGCCGTTCAGGTGATGCGCGGCCAGTCGGCCGATGTTAATCTGACCACGGCTGTCAACGACTTGCTAGTCAACGTCGCGAGTTTTGCCAACCTACCCAGTGGGCTGACTGCCGAAAATATTGCCGGCGTGAGCCAATCCGTATTCGATGCGGTGGACGAAATATTCAATGAAAAGTATGCGGGCAATTGGAAAGATATGAAGACCTCAAACCAGCGCAATCCTATGCGCGTGCTGGATAGTATCGAAAAATTTGGGACCCGCCTCGCGAGCAAACTTGGGACGAAATGCAGCGTGGTCAGCACCATGGGTCAGTCAACCGCTACGAGCGTTATCCGGCTGGACGGACTGACATGCAATTCGACAATGCTGCCTTCTTACACGGCCGAAAAGAGGACCAAACTGCGCAAAAATTGGGGCGATTCGGTCAGTGAAGTTTTTGACCTGAACGCGGACGCTCTGGCTGGCCTGGGCTCGGATATTAGCGTGGCCGCTACCCTATACGATTCCATTGCCGATTATCTGCCCAATACAGCATCGAATGAGACTCGGAGTGTCAACGGAACAATGGAAGAATTCACGGTGAACAGCAGATGTCTGACAGTGAGCACCTCTCCGAAATCCACTCGACCTCTTCCCAATGGTGCCAGGGTGAATTTCACGCTGAAACTTCGCGTACCGAACGAATCCAAGAAACTGTTAAAACGTTGGGTAAAGGATGACGAATTGTCCGATTTAGACGAGTCGATGGTCAAATTTGCCGTTCGATGCGCTTTCTGGGACCACTCCAAGGAGGGAGCCGAAGACGGGAAAGGAATGTGGGACATTGACGGCTGCGTGATGATTGGACAAAATCTGACCCATATCAACTGCTCCTGTGACCACATGACCAGCTTTGCCATCCTTATGCAACCTGTCCCGCCCACACACAAATCCATTCACGATATCATCCTCAGTGTGCTTACCTATATCGGCCTCATAGTTTCCCTCATCTGCCTCCTGATCTTCATCGTCGTCATCCTGGTCAAACGGGAACTCTCGGGCGAACGCTATATCATCCATCTGAATCTCTGCATAGCCCTGTTTATTGCTCAATTCGCTTTCCTCCTCGTCCGACCTGCGGAATCCAATCAGCACTTCTGCCGAGCCGTCGGCATCATGATGCACCTCTTCTTCGTTGCAACCTTTTGCTGGCTGCTCGTTGAGAGTCTGTTCGCCTTCTACGCCGTGACAGCCGGTGTGATCAAAGGCCGACTGAAGTGCTACATCCCCCTGGCCTGGGGTCTGCCGGTGGCGATCGTGGCCGTCACTGCCGGCCTGAATGTGAACGCCTACGGCCAGAACAGCTACTGCTGGCTGGCCTACGAGGGCTACTATCTGTGGGCCTTCCTCGGACCCGTCATAGGTCTCATTCTGGCCACATCGTTGGTCTGCGCCATTGTCGCTTGCAACATCGGTACTCCGGCGATCAAGAAGCAGGATTTGGTGACTGAATTAAGGTAAGACATTAATGCATTTCATTTAATGTCTATATCCACACCGTATTATAGCGACTACTCTTTAGTAGTACATAGGTCTACACTATAGATAAATACAATCTTCTAGTATTTTTGATAGGCAATCTAGTGCCTCCTTGTGTTCAGCGCCACCTGGAAGATCGGTTATCAGGCCAAACAGACTCGTTCGGACCGCCAACCACTTGAGTGACACAGCTGTCAGATAGGAATCGAACCTGCTACCTTCATTATGACAGCCAACTGCCCAACCAACTAAGCTGCCTCGTCCCAAGAGTTGACAGACAGTTAATTTAGTCTTCCGGCGGACAATCGACTGCCGTGTCTCCTCTAATATAGTTAATTTAAACCCCCTTTCCCACTGATTAGGAGCTTAGAGATTAAACCAAATAACATTTTTATCAGTATACATAATGCATTATATTTCCAACAGTCACACATTTTTTCCCCGACTGTGTTCAATTGCAGCACATATTTGCTCTGTTTGAAGCAGAACTAACCTAAATGTTTTTATCTGCGTAGTGGTACACGTAGGGACGTGATAAGGTAAGTCACATACCTACGAAGTCACTAAATAATGCAGTCACCAAACAGATCTATATTCACCATCTGTTTTTTCCTCTTTATAATATGTCACTGGTGCACACTGTAGACTGAATATATAGTTATCACTTCAATTTCTTATCATCTTGCTAATTCTGTAACTAATGTTTTTCCAGAGCTCATACCAAACAGACGGCCGTTCTCATTCCCTTAATGCTATTTGCCTGGCTCTTCGGTGTTCTCCTCGTTCTGATCTACGACGTTGCTCTGGCCTACTTCTTTGTCATCTTCAATTCGTTGCAGGTAAGTCGATGATTTTACTGCGAAAGATGGAAGATCCCGGCCTAATATATAGTACGTCGCTTCAAAAGGAGTGTCTGTTAGGCATTAATGCAAGCAATGTGAATAAATAGCAAAGTGCTAAAGTACACCTACTAAATAGTGGCTGAGGGGAATGAAGCATTATAGTCCATAATCAATATGAATAGCTTCACAAATATAAATTTCTAAAGGTAAAGAGCAAGAATCGGGGCATCTAAAGATCCTACAGAGGAGGCCATATTTATTTTTAGGAATGATACCGTTAGTACCTTGGCAGCGTAGAAATTGAGAATCAATAAATCAATTTCTCCGTAGCCGGTTAGGCCACAGATGCACCCAATTCCTGACAGCTTTTTGCCAACCATCCTCCCTATCTTCTGTAAGGCGACACATCTTCTGTCTGTCCATTCCTTGACAAAATCCTCCCACCTTTGCATTGGTCTGCGTTGGTAGCGCGCCCGCATTTTGCATTTTTCCTTCATTAGACCTAACTGGAAAACATACAGGATCAGTCGTAGTTATTACGGCGCGCCAGTAGTAGTCTGCGCTTGATCGCTAATAGTTTCTCTGGCGCGCTACACAGGGCTCCCTATTACTTACACCATATTAAAGACGTGAAGTTTTACACATAATTTGTGTTCTATAAATTATGATATGGCTCGCGATCATGGAAACACCCCGTTAGCGTTTTTTCTTAATTTTAGGAAAATGCATTTAAAGGTGTATTTGGTCAAATTTATGCAAAAAAATGTTTTACTTATTATGAATATTTCCTATGTTTTGAATATCTTTGCACAGTATTAGGTTCGTCTGACTTTTATAAAATTGTCTAATTTAATGATAAATCATATGTGTCATGGTGCAATTTATGCATAATAATTAGTAACACAGCTTACTTTAATAATCATGTTAATCTTGGTTTCTCTAAGTTATTTGTGAATAAAATGTATGCATATATATTATTTTCATTTTGCAAAGAATTGGATTTTCTTAAACTGTACATTGTTTATTACAGAGATAAAAGAACATTCCTGTTTTATCTTTCCTTTATTAACGAAGTATTATTATTGTCATGCATTTTTGTTTACATAACAAAGTATTTTCTATGTCTGCTACAATAAAGTATCCATTTTTGCTACAATCTATCCTTCAGAACATTTTTATATCTCATTAATTTGAATTTAAAAGGATTTAAACATTATCTAAAGCATTGATTTAAGACAAAAATAAAGTAAAACTTTAAACTGCTCTCCTGTAAATATTTTGGGAAAATGCAGTTTTAGGTTCAAAAGTTTAAAATGCTGTATCTCCGGTAATATTTAATATACTTGCTTGCGGGTTTTTTTAAATGAAAGATAAATATCCATAGATCTAACAATGCATGCCAACTCAAAAGTATCAAAAACGCTAACGGGGTGTTTCCATGATCGCGAGCCATTTCTGCAGTTTGGGACTCTTCCAACGAGATATCGAAAACAATGGCACATAAGAAGGAGGATGTAAGTTACACATCTTCACCACTTGATCATCGTCCAGGTCGATATCTTTCATTAATGTTTCAGAGACATTGTTTTATAGGTTATTGTTAGAATCTATGCCCCCAAGCTGTCGCCTTCTCGTGGCGTGGTGTCCTGCTCCAGCAGTAAAAGTGGTACATTCTCTGAAACCTCCTACTGTTTTTAGCTCTCACTCTTTTCTCTCGCTCTTTTTTCTCGCTCGGACAGCCATACAATTCAGAGAAGCAGCGTTACATCGTTTAATCTTTGCTCATTGTCTTATTCGTGGATGTATTATACATTAAATTGGTCTCCAGTGCATGCCCTGCTCCGCCATTCAAAGGACGGGTTCTCATATTTTAACCTCTCCCCGATTGATGGTCTAGGAGGAGATAGCGTTACATAGAGATAAAACAGATAGAGAGACACACGCAGACAATTAATTTTGTTATCAAATTCCGAACACCAGTGTAAAACTCTGTTGTAATTATACTTCTGGGAATTATGTAAATTACTCGATTGCTACACAATACGCAAAATTAGTTACCCTCGATATTTTTCCATCAATGTACCACTTTGTGGATTTTGTCTTTGCAGCTGCGATGATGACTGGTCTGTCCACCTTCGGACCGAAATATCTAGAATCAGTCTTCTCGCTCACCGCTGACAGAGCGACCATGCTCATAGGTGAGTGTATGCGTTCATCGGAAATGTCATGGCATCTTAATAGCCGGAAATTCACTTTACCACATTTTTTCTTTTCCCACGCATTACAGTCCCAGTGAGATGGAACACCTATTTTGAGATACTTAGATACTCCCCCTCATGGTGGCCTAATCTGTTTCACACAGTGCTTTGTAATTTCGGCTCGTGCGAACCTCCAAAGGAAAACAAGAGTAAGAAGGAAGTAACTATTTAGAAAAGCGAGAAAATAGAAGGAGAAGCATCGAAATTACCCAAAAGGAACGTCGTAATTGACCTCAGCACAGCGAAGAAAGCACTCCAACGACAAGCGAGGGAAGATCAAAAGAGAGCGACGGTGAGGTTCAAGGTGTGGCAGTATGCTGAAGGGAAAGAGAACATGAAGAAGAAAGCAACATCGAAGAGGTTTCAAGAAGTGACCTACCGGTAACTCTGACTGGCGTGCATGTGTGTCCCATCACCAAAGAAACTCTCCACCAGATCGGAAGGGCGGAGATACCGGATTGCCCAACGTGTGGCATCTTGGACGATGTGCGCCACATTTACACGGAGTGTGTTCAAGGAACTGGACTGCGGGAATCCCTGCTTGGCTTCAACCCGAGTTTGGACAGAACCCCGAGGAACTCAAACGATTCTATGAGACTCCTGAGTAATAAGGCTGCCATATGCGGACCGGTTTGTAGCGGGAATGATGCGACCCGGAGAAGAAGAGGGAGAACTATAGGTCCCAGGGAACACAGTCGCCTGTGCAGGGTTAGTGATACTACGGAGATGTATACTAGGGGCAATCGGAACACCTTAGCTAATTTCACCGATAGGCGATTATTGCTTGCTGGTATAAGTACCACTCCACAGATAATGAATAGTAAATAAATCAAAATCTTTCTCGACTCTGAATTATAACTACATGAATAGGGAGTAGCGCAAACCTACCAGTGATTTCATGTCACCAGACAAACCAATAGAAGCTGAATAATTGATTTACAACCTTTGGCACATAATAATAAGACATTACGCCACGAGTATTCAGCAACTATTTTTCACCACGAGTTATTTTATTTAATCACGAGCGCTTCAGTGCGACAGTGTGCAGCTGGAAACAGTCCACAGTTTCAAATACCTGTGAGCAATTAAATCAGGTCGGGAATCAAAACCTGATATGCTCGCGAAAGTTCCAAGGACAGTAACAGGCACTGGCAAAGCTGAAGCCCACACATGGAGTGACTGAAACATCACGTTCAGATCAAAGATCACATTAATGCGCATTTTGGTCATTTCAGTATTTCTGTATGCCTGTAAGACATGGACCCTGAAAGCAGATCTAGAGAGGAGAATTCTGGCCACAGAGATGAGATGCTTTGGAAAACACCTTGGCATTTCTTATCAAGATCACAACACCGACGGTAAAGTGAGAGCAAATGTCAGGCAAGTCATCGGGCTCTACGAATATCTCCTAACCACAGTGAAAAGACTCAAACAGAAGTAGTACGAGCACATCTCACGACATTCTTTATCTAAATAAAGTAGAGTTGTATGTATGTATGTATGTATGTGTGTGTGTGTGTGTGTGTGTGTGTGTGTGTGTGTGTATGTGTGTGTGTGTAAAGTTTGAACAGTTGATCTCAGAGCAAAACTAAGGGCAGATTTGGAATCAGTAGGTTACTGCGAATGTTTTTACCTGGTTTTAAATGATGTAAAGTTTTTCTTTCTATTATAAAATAAATAAATACGGATTTTTGCTAATAATAAATTTGATAGTAGTATACCTCGGAATTCATAAGTGAAATTGGTTACATTTCAATAGGTCACTTCTGCTGTGGTTTATTTATGACTGGGCAAGTTTTAAGCCCATTAGCCCCCCCCCCTGGGTTAACCCTGATTTGATCCAAAGAAAGTATTTCTGAACATAATTCTCCTCTCTGTTTTTCCCTACTGAATCATCGGAATAAATTATTTACTTGAAGATTTGCTTGTTTTCTGATATTTTATTGCCCTCCCCGAGCGAAGCCGGATTCCTCCGCTAGTTTTATCAAATTCTAATGATTTTCTACAGAGAGAATGTGATGACGTTTTAGGACTGCTTTAAAATGGATTTCATGTTCATGCAAACTACATAGGGGTTAGACGCTCATGGTACGAAGCAAAACGAATAATCCGAACGCCTTTAAAAAAATAACTTTCTGGGCGGAAGTAACTTTGTGAATTACCTGTGACCTTAACGCTTCAAGCACTTATCAGTGTTTTCCCACCAAAAGCTACCATGGAAACGAGTAAAATTACAACTTGCTCATACCCTAAGCTTGTGAACATTAAGTCTGTATAAATATGACCGTCTTAACACGCTCCCGATATGGTACCTTTTGTGCAGTATGCACGCCCAACAGTATACGAAGGAACAGAATAACATTACATTCGTCCATAAATACATTTTCTGCAAGCTCCATTATTTCATTCAAATATTTGCATCATTTATATTTATGTACAGTATACTCTGAGGAATTATCCCTTCCGTCTGATAGGCTACTTGTTCAACTGTAATGTGTTGGTAAATAAATTGTTTAGATTTTGTTGAAACTCTACACTTTTGCATCGAAACTTTGCTGTTGTTGTTGTTCTCGTTGTTGCCGTTGTTCATCGGATCTCGGCAGGGGAGCCGGAGCCCCCACAGATATGACTCTATCGACACGAATTCCTCAGATACAGTACATCTAACTTGAGTATAGCTAGTGTCTCAGAAGGGATGCTAAACCGTTTAATATCACCCCTGATGAGGCTGTGTGATTAACATATGCAACAGAGGTGGACACCAGCTCTCACCCAAACGGTACTCAAACTGTCCACAGTATGATTTAACCAAAAGGTCCATCTTTCACAGAACACCACACAGATACTCAAGCCTATCCAAGATGCCCCGAAGTCTCGTGTATTCGTACTACCACCACTCAGGGTGTCCCCGAGGACAGTGATGGTAAATTCATCTCCGACATTACATATGTCTGCAAGCTTCACAAACATGTGTTCGACCAGTTGCAGTTTGGTTCTGCAACATGTACTGTACAGTATGTATATTTTTTAAGTAGGGTGTGAATGATTCTCAATGACCTCTAAATGCTCCTTCCAGGCTTCAGCGTGGTACCTGCTGGCGGACTTGGCATGTTTCTCGGCGGAGTGACAATTCGCGTCTTCAAGCTCAAAATCAAGGGGATTCTGCGACTTCTTGTGGGCGTCGGCATCTTAGCAGTCCCCTTCTTCTTGACCTTCCTCTTTTCCTGTGACGAGACTGATATAGCCGGCATCACGCAACCCTACAGATCTATTGTGAAGTATGTGTCCAATTTAATTTTATGTCGTGTTGATTATATCTTTATTACAGTTTTTATAAGTTCTCAAAAGCGGAGCCAGGATTTCCAGTTAAGGGGAGGGGAGTTAAAGGGTACTTAGACATACAATAAAGGGTCACACTTCAAAATGAATACAGCTATACCATGTGCACTTGGAAATTCAAGCATAATACCTCTTTAGTAAAAAAATGTAATAACTGAAAACTTGAGTACCATATCGACAGTTCATTTGGAAAACGTCATTATCCAAATATGGGATATATGCATTTATGTATAAATGTGATTACGCAAATCTTACTTAGTGCCGTACTATGCATTCAAACAATGATGTATTTCCAACGGAAGAAGGTGAAGAAATGAGATGGGACCAAGCGGTACCCGCGTCAGAGGGGACTGAGCTCCCACAGATACGAGGCCCCCCACCCCATATGTGCGCAGTCGCGGACCTAGGTGACCAGGGAACGTACCTGAAGCCACTGCTCCAGGGTCTGCTCATCCTCTCCACAGTGAATTCACCTCCGCTCCGGGTCAAAACAGACACTGTATGATTTAGCAACCTACAGTGTAGCCCCTTCTAAGACTCGCAGTCAGCGTCTCAGCCTGTCGAGATAGGCTCACTGGCCTCGCGCATAGATCGGGTTGGGATGGATGACTTCCCTCTTGATGAGGGCCCTAGCTGCCCTGAAGGACACTGGGACAGGGACCTGAGACCCGTCAGAGTTCCACGGATGACCCGCGCAGCCTCCTTGGCTTCCCTGTCTGCCACCTCATTTCCATGAAGTCAGCAATGACGGGGGACCCATGTGTGCGCCCCTGGCGTTTGTTGCCGGTAGTACCAAAAGGAGCTTACAAAGTTGAACAAATGAGTGATTTTTGTGCATTGTCCATCTGGTGCAGAAAGCGAATATCGCCAATTGTGAGAGGTGCTGTCATATATTTTTCGATCATAGAAGATAATATAGCTTAATCTGGCCAAGCAGAATCCTAAAATCGAGATCATCTGCGTAAAGCTGTCACTCAGCTCATCAACGTGGCTCTCGCTGCTCGTTGGCGCAGATTGTCAGCAGTACACTTTTCACAATTATTGTACGAGTATATAGCTAGGATGCTGGAACTTTTAAAATCTGGTGAAAATGACCATCTCCGTGACCAATCGCGCTCCTGTTAGGTATCCGTCTGTAGTGTTCTGTAGTTCACCATTCAGAGCGAAAGTGTATGTTTCTCTACTAACAGTGCTTTTTCAACTCACCATTTCCTGTGTGCCTTTTTAATGTTAACATTTCTTGCATGCCTTCTTAATGTTGCCCTTCCTTGTGAGCATATATCTACTTGCCCTTCTTCTTGTGTGCACATATCTACTTGCCCTTCTTGTGTGCACATTTCTACTTGCCCTTCTTGTGTGCATATTTCTACTTGCCGTTTTTGTGTGCACATTTCTACTTGCCCTTTCTTGTGTGCATTCTTCTACTTGCCCTTTCTTGTGTGCACATATCTACTTGCCCTTCTTGTGTGCACATTTCTACTTGCCCTTCTTGTGTGCATATTTCTACTTGCCGTTTTTGTGTGCACATTTCTACTTGCCCTTTCTTGTGTGCATTCTTCTACTTGCCCTTTCTTGTGTGCACATATCTACTTGCCCTTCTTGTGTGCACATTTCTACTTGCCCTTCTTGTGTGCATATTTCTACTT
>JAUYWV010120260.1:0-11811 GCA_032274565.1 Nematoplana nigrocapitula
GAATTCTGCAGTAGGCGATATGCTGCAGATAAGCGATTGCTGTGATGCTAAATCAATATGCGGTCAGACATACATACATACATTTATCTAATTATAGAGAGGATTATATATACTAACGCTATACGGATAATCCTACTTGTTAATACAATGCCAATTATGATATAGGATTATTAAAGAAGCACCGAAGAGAAAACACACAAAAATGAAACTAAGAAATTTAAAATTTAATTTCAGAGAATTAAAAGTCACCACCAGCGTCTGGAATTGAAAAGTTTGTCTGTGATCTGTGTTAAATTCATATATAGACGATTTATTGCAGAATAGCTTCGTAAAAAGTACACGTGCTGCATTATTTCGAATGAAATTCACATTAAATATTACTATATAAAATAATATATTTTAGATTTTAATTTATATTCCATGTTAGGGCTTTTAACTCCCATAATTCTGAAAATGACTTTTAAATTTCTGAAATTCAGGTGAGTCGCCATTTCGCGCCAACAAGGTGGTTTGGGGTGCGATTGGGAAGTTGCGAACCTTTTCCCCTACTACTACTACTACTATACTACTCCTTTCCAAAATCAGGTGGAGAAAATATCCAAATCAAAATCCGCATCTGTCAATTCCGATTCGGCAGAAAATGTGTCACTGAAGAGACCTCCACCGCCGATCCTGGCAGCGGAACGTTGTTGGGACAATCCGGCTGCTGACGTCATATGTGAGCCGGTATTGGTGTCATTGTCCGCATTGTCGGAAGGCGTGACGGCTGCGAATTGACGAAGTTTAGTCAGTGTGCTAGCCGAAACAACCCGGGAGGGACGATGTCCTGTTACTATCCGCTGCTCCTGAGCTACCTCTTCCACTTCACCGGGAGCTGGAGGAGGCGGTGGAGAGAAGGCATGACGTTTGCACAGAGAAGAAGAACCATTTCCCTCGTCCGATGATGTTACCTGAAGTTTCCTTTTCCGTTTGAACTGAAAGCCTTTGAAAAACTGCGACGACGACGCAGCAGGGACTTCTTCTTTTTCTTGTGGTTTTGATTCTTCGGCGTTTTCTACTCCGGCTCTCTTCAGTGGAATCCCGCGCCTGGGAGACCTGGAGAAGAAATTGGGGGACTTCGCTGACTGTCTTAAACGGAGAAACATAGAAAACTAGTTTATCTTCAAACTGAGAAGAATGCATCCTTATGGTCTGAAAATGAATAATAACTTAAAGTGAATTAATAATTAATTATCGATGTACCTTCTATTTTCCTTTTTAGTTTCCCTTCCCGCTGTACTTTTCTCCTTTAATGTTTCATTTTAATTTTCGTTTATATTTCTCATGTTTTATTAATTTGCTTTTGATTAAGCACAACGTTTTCATTTCATTCCGGTTACGTTTTAGAATTCTCTAGTTTCATTTGTTATTTCATTTGATATTTCTACTGTTATGAATGATTGATTGATATTTTAAAACTGCGTTGAAGCATTCAGAGTTTTTCTCTTCACAGTACTTTTAACTGATAGAGTTTGTGTAAAGCGGTCACTGACCTTTTAGAACCATTAATTTTACCAATGAAATACTGCACAAATACAAACAATTTTATAGTTTTTACTTTGATTTGTCTTGGTGGTGCGCGTGGCTAGAGAGATTTTCTCCTCCTTCTTCTTTCCCGTCTTGTTGTTGTTCTTTTCTTTCTTCTCCGGCTTTCTTCGATGACATGTCGCGCCTGGAAGAATCATCGAGGGATTTATTCTTCTTCTTTTCTTTCCCCACCAGGAGAATGGGTTGGGCCGATAGGAGACTAGTGGTCTTCTTCTCCAGAATCTCCCCCAATCCCAACCGCTCCAGTACAACCGCCTCCTGTTGGAGATATTCGGCCTCCGCATCCTCGGGGAACCCCGTATGAAGGGTGTTGACCGGCCCGAGGAGCGCCGCTGTCGCCTCCAGCGACGATTCCATCAGAGCCACAGCTACAACGGCGTCCTGGACAGTCACTCGGGTGCGCATCACCAACCGGGCGTGGGCCTGACTCAGTCGGATCAGGCTCTCGAGCAGTCGCATCGTTGTCCGGGCTGCCGACACCCCGGCGCTGCCTCGCTGCCTGGCATAGTAGCGCCGCAGGATCAGGGAGGCATCAGGAGTCAGTTCGGGGTGGAGGGTGGTCTTGATCAGGGCGACATAGGCCTGGAGCTTTTCGACAGACCACAGCACCCCCTCGCCGCTGTCGTCCTCCACCATCGACATGCCGCCTCGCCGACTGTCCAGAATGTGGC
This sequence comes from Nematoplana nigrocapitula, assembly GCA_032274565.1. Lineage (NCBI taxonomy): Eukaryota > Metazoa > Platyhelminthes > Proseriata > Nematoplanidae > Nematoplana > Nematoplana nigrocapitula. The sequence continues at coordinate 2,259 of JAUYWV010120260.1, forward strand.
TGGAGACCAGGCGGTCCCAACTCTCCGATTGGGCGTCCAGGAGCACGAGAACCAAATCGAATCGACTCAGAAGCGGGGTGGCGAGGGCCGTGTTGACACTCAGGGATTCGGCACAGTCGTACTTGCTCCCCTTAGGGTTGCTAGCGGCCAGGATGGAGCAGCGCGTGTTCAACTTGCAGACCAGTCCCGCTTTGGCCACGCTGATGGTCTGTTGTTCCATCGCTTCGTGAATCGACGTCCGCTCGTGCTCCCGCACACTACCGAACTCGTCTATGCAGCACAGTCCCCCATCTGCCAACACCAGCGCACCAGCCTCCAGGCTCCATTCGGCACCCTCCCGGACCGCAGTCACGGTGAGCCCGGCACTCGTACTGCCAATCCCCGTCGTGACCACCGAACGTGGGACCAACTTGGCGGCGAATTTGAGCAACTGCGACTTGGCCGTCCCCGGATCCCCCACGAGGAGGAGGTGCGGCTCTCCGCGAATCCGCAACCCCGACCGCTGGTCCACGTGTCCCACGCCACCTGCCAGGACCAAAGCCACCGCCAACTTAACCAAATAGAGGCCGTAGACTTGGGGGCAAATGCTGGCCAGAATCGCGTTCCTCCCCGTCAGCTCTCTCCCACGATGCCGTCGCCAAAACTCGGTGAACTCGTCCGTCAACTCCGCCGTGATCAGGGGTCCCTGACGCAGCTGGCTGATACACTGGACGTGATTGGCTCGCAGCACGAGCTCGATTTGCCATTGGCTAGCAGCAGCGCTCGTGCGGACCGGCTTCCATCGGCGTTGGACCACAGCACTGAGGAGGATATCATCTCCCGGGCCCACCGTATCGACAAGGTCGTCCTCCAGACAGACCAGCATCGCTCGAGGCATCAATCCTAGGGCTAAACTCTGCACCTGTTACATGTGAAAAAAGGAAACACTAAATTCTTCATTGAATCTAACTACTCCCTTTCACATTTTCTGGAAAGTATCAAAAGTATTTGTTCAAAAGTTATTTAAAAATTCCGTAAATTTTGATTCCATAGATTTGATAATCGGTGGACTAAAAAGGTTACTGAATGGTCTTCGAGGGAAAGCATGAGACTTAGAGGTAGACCAATGGACACTGATATGATATCCTAATGAGGCTCATCGAACAGGAGGAAAGGGCAAGAATAATAAAAAAATAGCGCTAGCATGGAGAGACCTTCGTCCTGCAGTGGACTGAAATCGGGCTACCTTGATCCTTGGATGTGATATAATGTTGATGTACTTCTCAGATGAAGTGTCGTATTAGAGTCCTGACCTCCCGAAGGAGAGTGAGTGTGTGAGAGATAGTGCGAGAGTATCTGTGTGTGTGTGAGAGTGTGTGAGACAGAGGATAGGGAAAGGAGAGGGGAAAGAGAAAAAGGAGAGGAAAAAACGGAGTATGAGCGAGACAATGGGGAGGGATGGGAGAAAGGAAAAAAGTGAGTGAGAGAGGAGAGAAATTACATGACCTCTCAGGACGGCATCACTTTGGCTGCAGGAGCAGGACTCCCATGGCGATAATACCTTTATACCACTCTTGTCAAGGCGATACACGACAATGGACAAAATGAAAATGACAGCGAGATTATAAATGAAAGTGGTCATTACTTGCCATGGCAGTGATAAGATGGATACGAACCGTTTCTGTACACACAAGGTGTGGAAGGAAGCGCGCGATATAGACAGCTTCCAGTGATGCAGGGTGTCGTGCTCTAGCGTCAACTTGGAAGTGATCACTGCCAGGCTTAGATCGATCCAAACTTGGGCAAGTAGACGTGTTTAACAATCGAACTGTTATCGATTTGATCTAGGCCGACTACTAACTGCATCGGAAAGTCCTCGCGCACTCTGGAATCCAGGGATTGCCTGGTACGTCCAAAGTATAATTCAATTATATATTTTTATTTTATTTTAATTTATTATTTAATTGCTTCCACAATTATGACAAACAAATTTATAGACCAGATTGGACGTCTGAAGGACGTGTACCCTGTTCTTGAGCTACATCCACACTGGGTGCGACCAAGCCTACGCGAAGAGCCGCGCTTCACAAGACAGACTCTGCAAATACTGAATTTGAAAACGAGAAAAGTTGTCTCCTATCAACAGAACACAAAAAACACAGGTTTCATTTTGGGACATGTAAAAATCACATAATTAGTGGGAGCAGTGCTGTATCTATCAATAAACTTAAGCGGCTACCCGTTGCCAATAAGAAGGGTGTGGTACGGAAGACTTTGCTGTGCACACCTGTTCTTGGATCTTGATCTCCTGGACATTGCGACACAGTCCGCCACTGCCCGCCAGTGGGACCATCGCCAGCGAAGTGCATTCGCGGTTGGGACAACGTGACGGCTTGACGATGCGAAAGTACTGCTCGAAACTGGCCCCCACACTCGTCACCTGTCGGCACTTGGCGCAGAGGAATTCGCGCTCGCATTCGATCAACTTCGCCTGGCCAACGCGAATCACCGTCCCCACAACTCCGAGCAGCTTGCCAACATCCGCCGAGCGGGGCAGGGTGTGACGACGGACCTCGGGACACACGGGCAACCCCGTGATCCGGACGTGACACAGGGGTTTGCGTGACAAACATTCTGTCCCCCGCTCCTTCTCCTCTCGCAAAGCTTGATCCAACGCCGATGCCAGAGCGCTGTCCATCCACTCCAGACACCGGTGGGGGTGGAAAAGGAGAAGATCGGAAAAGTGCACGTGTCTCTCGAACAGTTTCATCGCATCCAGCGTCACCGAATGGAACTCGTCCTGTTGCTGGCGGCCGAGAATCTTCACCAGATCCCCACGATGATGTTCCAACACATAGTCCTCAATAAGGCGCATCACATAACACCTGCCTTCAACTGACGACCCGCTGTCCTCCTCCTTCACATCCATCTTGGATGACGCTCTTCAACTTCAACTGAGTTTTAGCGTAGACACTGAATTGAAAAAAAATGAAGCCAATACATTAACTTGTCCAGTCTAGCTGAAGCAAACTAGGAAAGGAATATTGATGGCAAAGAACAACTTACACATTGGTACATGGAATATCATTGAAAATGAAGGAAAATTTGAAGTGGTGGTTAATGAAATATCTACCATTAATTGGAATATTCTAGGTATCTCAGAAATGCGATGGACTGGGATCGGCGAGCTAACTACTGAAAATGGCCACAAAATCTGGTACAGCGGCGATGGGAAAACACAATAGAGGAGTCAGGCTACTTGTTGAAAAGGATACAGCAAGATCACTGATGGAATGCACACCTGTATCTGACAAATTAATCTCAATCAGACGATTATTCAAATTTACGCACCAACGTCAGACAGTTACGAAGACGAAATTGATCAGTTTTATCAAGACCTAGAGCAGATAATTGGGAACAAACCAAAGAAAGATATTCTCATCATCCAAGGAGATTGGAATGCAAAAAATGGATATAGAGAAAGCGACACTTGGCAAGAAACTATTGGCGATTATGGTGCAGGGGTGACAAATGTTAGAGGTGTTAGACCTATGGAATTCGCTAAAAGACCTAGTTATTGCCAACACTCTTCATAACCATAAATTGTGCAAAAGAATAACATGACACTCACCAGATGGCGTAACACACAATCAAATAGATTACATCCTTGCAAATAGAAGAGTCCAATCTGGAATAAACAACCCAAAAACTAGAGCCTTAAGAAAGATATAGGCAGCGACCATGAACCAGTCATGATGACCTTCAAAATACGGCTTACAAAAGGAAAGAAATTACCAGACGCACAAAGTTTGATCTTGAAAAGCTCAAGGACAAAGATATAGCAAGGGAATACAGAACCGAGCTAGCTGGAAAGTTTGCACCACTCCTACTGCTAAGCAAAGACCCGCAACAAATTTGCAATGAATTCACTGACATAGCAACTAAAACGGTCGAAGAAATTATAGGACAAGCTAAGCAAGCAAAAATGCATGGATAACACCTGAAATCCTACAGAGATGTGATGAAAGGAGAGAACTAAAGAAAATGAGATTTGTGGACATGGACAAACTAGGTAAATATAGGAAGGCAAACAAAGAGGTGAAAAAGGCAAAAGAAGAATGGATTGAAAAGCAAGCAGTCAGAAATTGAACAAAGCCTAGCTGTCAACAATACACGTAAAGCTTACAATACAATCAAGAATTTAACAAGAGAAAGGACTTCAAGAACACTTAAACATGTTATAGAAAATAAATCTGGGCAGCTAATAACAAAATAGCAAGGACGTGACAGCCTGATGGAAAGAATACCGCTGTGAACTTTATCAGCATAAAGCAAATGTGGATCCATTAATACTAAAAGAAGTAACACCTGATGGCGACACGGAACCGACAATCTTGGAAACAGAAATAGAGGAGGCAATTAGGAAGCTAAAACTGAACAAAGCTCTTGGTTATGACAATATACCAGCAGAACTCATCAAATTTGGTGGTCACTCAATTATTAAAGCTCTCCATATACTCTGTAACAGAAACTTGAAACAGGGAAGTGGCTAACACAATGGACCTAATCAATTCTTATCCCTATTCCTCCAAAAAAGAAAATGAGCAAAAAATGTAGCTATCACAGCACAATAAGTCTTATCAGTCATCCCAGTAAGGTTGTACTTACCATCATTCTTAATAAAATGAAATCCCAGATCGAAGAAATCCTTGATGAGCCACAGGCTGGCTTTAGAAAAAATCGTAGCACAGTGGAACAGATTCAAAATCTCAGGCTCATATGTGAAAACCATCGTAATCATCAGAAAAGACATTTATAAAAACTTTATTGACTTTAAGAAAGCTTGGAGAAATATCAATAATGGCCTTTCTAATCAGTTCTCTGAACAATGGTCACTATCTTAATTTCTTTGTTTCCCTTATCTTCAAATGTAAATCCACTAAATCTAGAAGAATGTTTGAATTTGCTTTTATTTCTGCAAATAAACTCGATATTGTAAATCTTAATAATAGTTTCTACCCTCTCAATTGTAATTTAAAAAAACTCTTCTCAGCTCTATTTCATAATTTTCTATATCTCCTTTTGTGCTTGATTTTCCCTAATTTTTGGTTGATGCCTAGACACTGATAACATCAATTGTTCAGTTTTTCTCCCTTTGTAAAAGGTGCTTAATAAGAAGCGCATTTAGAGCTTCAATGGGAGTAAATAATTTTTTAATTTAGAGGGATAATAATTTGGCTCTTATTGGTGAGTGGTTGTGTTTTATCGTGATTTTGTATATATAGTTGCTATGCTGTTGATATTCAGAGCTTGCCAAAAAGAGCTCCACAATTACAACTACATGAGCAGGGTGCCACTCGTTTTCCAACTAATTTTTCCAGAAATACAAAAAAATTCCATAAAATCGAATAATTATCTGACCTCTAATTAAATTGGACGATTATTACATAAACAGATTAGGTAGTGTGCAATATTCATGTCCAGACGTAAGGTATCTTATTTTAACAATTTAAATACTATGTAAAATCGATATAAAAGGAACTACGAGTTGTCAGCTTTGTCAAGAAGTGCCAATTCATGCTTCTTATCTTTAATACTTTGGTGCAACTCATTGGCTTTGGCTAATGTTGTGAAACATTCCTTTGCTTCAGCAACAATACAGAGATCGTTCGCATCCTTCTCAAAGCTGACAATTTCTTTTAAGAGCTTCATTCGCTTTTCTTTCGAACTGCTATTTTTTCTGTTGCTTTCTGCTTGTTGAAGCACATTCTTTCTTGCTTGTCTTGGCTTCTAGATCTGCTCTATACCTAGCCCAAGAAGACTAAACAGACTGGATCATTTTGTCAGTGATTTCAATATTCTGAACTCCACCTGCATGAGAAACAACGTCGGAAACAGTTCGCAGAGAATTCAGAGAGCATTCACACAAATTGGCTTTGAGAGTTTCTTTGTTTACCTAGAAAAAAAATGTTAAACAAATGAACATGTAATGTTTGATTTGTTAAGCAATAAATTCTTACTGAAAATCCTCCTTCCTCATCAGCATTGCCGTCAAAAAGAGTAAATACCATCTTAAGGATTTTCTTCAAATTGTCATAACCACATTCCTTTTTGAGAAGACAGAAATAGAATCTATCTAGACGATCTTGGGAATCTGAAAACTTTTGAAAATGTTCTCTGTTCATGGGAATGATAGTATCACAAAATGAGTCAAACTCCTCAGTAGCTGAATCAGATTCTTGCAGAGATAACCTGTTCAGAGTGTGCAATTGTACGACTAAATCTCTGAAAGTCTTCCTGCACTTGTCCGGATTAAGTGTCAAAGAAGATGGTGACAAACAGCTGTTATTTCGCACAAATTTTTGTGAAATAGGATTTTTCTCTTGCAGCAAGGAGATTGTTGTAAACAAAAAGTTCTGACTACATTTGCCGCAGCCAGTCAACCTGGTCGCCTGACTGGGTTTTAGGAAGTAAACCTGCCCATCTGGTGCTACGAAATCCCCTTCAGCTCCATTTTGACCTTCCACAAAATCGTTTTCAACATCTTCATCGTCTTCCACAATGTGATCACTGTCATCGTCAACAAAATAATCGCTAACATCACTCTCCTCCACTAAAATCTCCAAAAAAAGAAAAACCGTTCCTGTTCGCGTATGGCATGTTATCAAACTGCATACAAAATTTGCCTAGGAAATCATAGTCTATAAATGCAATATAGGTACTTCGGCTTTGTTATGGCGTGTCATTTCTATTTTTAGTTGTATTTATCCATAGCCACAGCCTAATCACGGCTAAGTTATTGAATTCTCGATTATAGTAAAACGCGACACATGCACGATTCTTTACACAGAAAAATAGATATATGGGAGGGCGCCGCTCCGATAACTGTATGCAGCGCGGTTTCACAGGTCGAGTTGCGTCCGATTAGGTACTAAAACGTTGCGTCCGATGAGAGTTGTGCAGTTTTAATACAGATTTATTAGCCTGTTTAATCAAACGCAGTTGATATAGCTTTGGATTTTTTTGAAATTCATAAAATTCATTTAACATTTTCATTATTACTATTAATTTACCCATGATAGTAATATATTTTAAAACTTTTTTATTAGATATCAAATCATCATAATAATAATTGTTAGATGTTTTTATATTATGTTAAGTGTAATAAACCCAAAAAAGTATTTTGAAAGATATATCATTGAGATCGTGAGAGACGGAACTCTATGTATTTCTACTCTATGGCTCTACGTACACAAGCAGTCTAATGTTTATACACATTGATTGAGCATTTTGTGAAATTCCATCCTTTCAATAGTGACGACATCTCTTTGATAGAATCTGGAGATGGAACTGAGAGACAGCAGTGTTGTTGTTAATGTCGGTGTAACATAGTCGTTTAACCGGAATCGGGATTACTGCTTTCTTCATTTTTCCGACGGTCCGCTTCATCTTTCTTCTATCAGATCTGTCCACTGATCGTTCTTTTTATGATGTGTTGCAAATCTCTTTGTTACTAAACCCCTGTGTTTCACTTGCGTTATGTAAGTTGGACAAACGGAGTGATTAGTGTAACTCCTGGATAAATGAGTATTCCTTGAAATAGTAACCATTATTTTGCCCAATGTATCTTTCACAAAAAGCTGATTTTTCATATACCACTCATTGTTTGCTTGAAGTAGTTTCATTTTCGGTTTTGGAAAAAGAGAGCATCATTTTTGGTTGAGCTGATTTTAAGTACAATTCATTTACACTATATGGACAACGCGTTTTTTTGTCTTGCTTGTAAATTCGCTCAATTCTCACTGAACAATATTCTCTTTTACTTAAAGATGGTTTTGTTGTCTCATTTTGATTTGGATGAGCCGCTTCAAAATAACGCTGTCCATCTGGGCCACTGCATGATACGAAACTTTGTTTCGTAACTCGTCGTGTCCCCTCCCTTCCCCTTTTTCTGCAATACTTTGTAATAGAATACAACACTACCTGTTGAAGCTTAACACTAAGGTACTTCTGTCAAAATACGTGAACAACATTTATTCATCCTCATGAGCGATCTCAGGGTACTAGTATACAGTATTTTGTTAGACACATGATTCATCCAGTAACCAACTTAAAGCTTTCAGCATTTTATTTGCAGACTGAAATTGAGGTCCTGATATGATATTAACATTTTCGTATATTTGGCGCGTCTGTCACATTGTTGGAAATTGCAGCTCTTATACAAATCAAAGATGGAGGCTTTAGTACGGCTCATCATTCTGTCGTCTTACAGTAAAATAAAATCGGCGTAACCACAAATTGAGTGTATACAGTATAGTCATCAAAAATCGCGAAATTTGCATTCACTGAATTTTGTTGAAGAAAAGTTTAGAATTTTTTTAATGTTGCCGTTTTTGTTCTTCTCGTGAATTTGATTGAGCTAGCATAATCCGTTTCCATTTTATCCATTTGTCTGCTCATTTCATCTTCCATTTCTTTATTATATCTAATCCATTTTCCAGGTTTTTGAAAATTCATCAACATCATTGATATTTAAAATGTCCTCCATGGATTCGAGCGTGTATTCATCAATTTGACCAACGTCAATTTATATGCCATTAGGATAATTCGATAAAAGTCCTAATGTTCCAGGAGCGCGTTCTTGATTCATGGCTAAAATATCTCCTAATGATTTAGTTGCTATGATGCTATTACCATACAGAATTTGAAATCAGTAACAATGCAATCATAGCAGCTGATTTAAATAAGACGACAATCTTACATTAGTCGAATTCATTATTTAAGTAATTCAGTATTTATTGACATCATTTAACTTTAATTCATGGAAAAGTAGGCTACAACTGAGGATAGGCCGGAAACTATTTTTAAATATATTTAGACACGTCCTAGCGTCTGTCTGTATGTAAACGCTTTATTCAAAGTCAATTTGAATTAGACAATCAATAATATTAATAATTTTTATATTGTTTATATAACAAATGGTAACCAGAGGCTGCTGAGCAAATCAACGTTGGTACCTTCGATCTAAGAATTAGTAAAGGAAAGTTCTAAGACTGACTAAACTGAATAGAATGTCAAGTTCAGGTGTGGTAGTTCTTTGTATGCTCGTTTTGGAGATGAAACTCAAATTTCATTGACTGCCGGATGATTCCTGAACTTGTTGTGAACTATCAAAGCATCCACACATCTCTATAAGGGAAGAAGGAGACGAAGACAGTAGTAGGAGTTTGGTTGGATCTACCCCACCTAAAATAGATTTGATGACGTCACTGGGAATTCCCTTAGCAACCATGGGAATTACCCTAGCGATGAAAGTAGGTCAGTCAATCAGAGCGTAGTACGTCATATCTCAAGTTCATTTTTAAGGTCATCATGTGCTGTAGTCACATGATGTTCTCAAGGTCACGTGAACTCATTGTCATGACAACCACGTGACTCAAGGTCACAACGGAGCGTAGTCGTCATAGTTGTCATGACAACCAGGTGATCTCAAGGTCAATGTCAATTTCTTTAAGGAGACTCGAGCAGAGTGGTCACAGACTATTGTCAGATACGAAATTCGTTCAGCGATTCT
>JAUYWV010120282.1:0-11810 GCA_032274565.1 Nematoplana nigrocapitula
GGGCGCAGGTAAACTAGGTAAAGTCGTTATCGGAAAAACTTTTTTATTATTTAAGGTATACTGCTATAAGTTATGTAGTATTGTAGTTCTCATCCAGGCGCACATTTTAATACAATTTTTATTCATATCTGCGTTATATTTCATGTAGTTTTGCCTCTTTGAAATTACATAAATTTGCATTGAAATCAATAGTAAACCATTTTTTCTACAACCCAGAGAAAACGAAACAACGGAGAATTCCCCGCAGTGCGACGTCTAGATAATCTATTTAAAGTCTTTGGCTTAAACTTGTCGTCGCAAATCTATAAAACAAATTTGAAGTATTCTGTATTATAGTGTCTTATAGTGGACAGTAGTACTCTCTCGATCCAGTACTTATTTTCTCATCTGCCATATTTTAAGTAAATTTGAATTCCACGATACAATATATATACGAAACCATTCTATACACTTCACATAAGTGTTGCACCGACAACGATCTTCCGTGTATCCTACTGGGGCGACCGCTATCACATTGACATTGCCAATGGAGTATTTCGCGACCTATAGATTGAATCTCTCACGTACTTCTAACTTTTCATTGCAATCGTCAAAAGTTTCAGATAGGTACATAAGCTTCGTCGAACCTGACTTCAATATTGCCCGATTGCTATATTTTATACAATAATTGAAAACTTTCTTCGCCCAAATGTTTTGATTAAGTGAAACTTGCGAAATGTGCATTTTTCATTCTGTTTCTACTTCGTCCTTGGACATTGGTATTGCGTGTCTCATTATCCTGCCGTGATTTGATGTGGTGTCTTCTGTCACTGGTGGTGTCTTGTGACTCACTCTGACGTCTTCGATCATCGATAGTGCCGTATCTTTGTTCATTGATGAAATCAAAAAGCTATCACAATCAATAAGGCTTCTTTCAAATTTAAAATAGGTAGGTTAATTAACAAGCATTCTTTAAAATGGTTAATGGATGACTATGGCGATTTGTATTATAATTATTTACACAATTAGCGTTTCTTTGCATCACTTTGCATATAATATTCATTTAGTTTTCTTCGATAAGGAAAGATAAACTTCTTAAACCTGGTCAGTGATTTATACAGATTGCTTCATATGGCGCTTCGGCTTTAAAATAGATTGTCTACCTTATTTTAATGTAGAATGTCACTTTTATTGTAGAGCAGTTTGTATTTTCGCTTTTTTCTTTCAATCATTCAACATGTCCGCTTCTCACTTTTTCAAATATCGCCATTTTGACAATGGCATGCTTTGTTATGCCTTTTCATCCCTAATATATGAAAGGGGTCTTCTATACGGTAGATGCAGTTCCTCGCAGAGGCGCAATGTATTATTCAAAGACACCTATTTGAAAACGTGTTCGTCAGGAACATGCAAATGAGCGACAACGACATGAAAGCATGAACCGGCGAAAATTTTATCATGAACAAAACAGTAGTCATTTTTATCTGTTTATTCTTCCGTCGATTTTTATTTTAAAGAATCGCTTTTTGGGCATACGGGCGACAAAATTCGCAAAAATTAAATGCAATTATCGTTGGCCAGAAATGCAAATTAAAATTTTATGCGTTCGTTTATTTATAGACAGAAAAGTTTGACCAATTTTAAATTCTCACAGATGCACCCCATAGAGAAACATTTTATTTATCTGAAGATTAGAGAGAATGTATTCTACTGTGTTTCCCCGTCTCTCGTTGAAATACCATTTTACCAACGTCAGTCTTATAGTACAGAATAGCTAAAGTTTCGTGTTTATGTCTGTCTATGGCCAACTGGAATAATAATTCATTAATACGCGGTATTTGCCATCAATGTAACTGTAACGGTAAAATAAAGCAAAACAACTATCGTTCGCAAACGGTGACAGAAATGGTAGACGACTTAAGTATAACTTTAAGAAGACGAAAGGATGTTCTTTTCAATGATTATACAAATGCTTAAATTAGACAGTCTGCTAATGAGTGTTTTGCATGGGATCAAAGTAAACCTTGGTTATGTTCGTTTAAGGTGTTCTAACAAATATATGAACTATCGTACATGAGGAAGGGGTTTACTTATCGGCATTCCAACAGACATTTTTCTTATTTATATGTCTGCCATATGTTGCAGCATATTTTCTAATATACTCAGCTCTGTAAAAGAAGTTTCGTTAAACTGGTTCTCTATTTAAACAGGTTATTTTATTTAGATTCCGAAGGGTCATGACTTTTAATTAATATGTAACAATTTAAATTTAAAAAGAGCTATTTAGTGACTATTTGGATTCCAATTTTAATCTTGAAAAAAGATTAAAATCATGCTTAAACAAAATTTTCCATACCGTTTTGGATCAATATCATCAGGACAATTTGTGAAATGGGAATAATTGATCTTTTGAATACTTTTCAAAGCATCCTAGTTTATAAGAACAAGAGCCGTAATTGCAATGATGCCTCAACTTTAATGCCTTGGTTATGTTGATGCCAGATTCAGACTCTGGACAATTCCAATTAGTCAAGGAAATTTAGTTTCAAGATAAGCGGGATAACATACATGCCATACATTGCGAGACCTTCCTATAGATATGGAAGGATGCTTCAATGTTTGATTACGTGCATTAATTATGGAAAAACGACAGAATTATACTCTACTCAAATGAACCCGGTGGTAAACTTTTAACAGAGAAGACAGAGCACAGTTTAGTCTCGGCATATGTCTTTAATGTACAACACTTCTCTAACAGAAAACTTCCAATCAGAGCCGGCAAACCCCGTAGGTTCGCAGATGGTTGGAAACCGCAGTCTTGACGTCCGGGTGCTCATTCAACCATCCTCTCGAACAAGTGGCGTTCGGTTCGACCAATGTTGGTCATGTTTAAGTCAACAGAAGAAGTAAATTTGTACACTGCGTATGACCTAAAGGCTTGAATTATGTCCATGCCAAGTGTTTCAACTAAGTATATCCAATTTCAAAGTTCAGAGAAAACCAATTTTAACATAAGGGTGACATATATACATACAGACAGACAGACAGATAGTGATACAGACACACAGATCATTTATAGAGATGCTCGGATGCATCTAATAATATTTGCATCAACTTCTAGTGAACAGTCTTCTGTCTTAGAAAAAGTAAGCTAATTGACTCTATCTTATGTTGCACTAATTATAACTATTCGTATAAGAACTGTTTTATCTGATGAAAGAAAGCGGCATGACCCACTGATATTTCTATGAACTTGTTCACCGGCACGCATTCATTAGCCGTTCAATTTCACCCACTCCTTCAGGTTGGCTTAGTAGAAGGAAATCGACCTTTGCCTGACTGTCGTGCTCAAAGGACTTCCTCTTGCCTTAGTGTCTCAAATTAAAAGGCATTTAAGGATTCGTAAGTAGTTCCTTTGTGACGCCACAAAAGCAGAAATTAGAACGGCGCCAGTCGTCAAAGTATTCTTGATTTAGCGCGCCAAAATTTAATTGAATTTTAAACAATTTTTTTCTGTTCTCCTTTAACTCCTAACAGCAAGTAGACAGACGTGACTTAGAAAAATAAAGAAAAAATATCAAAGTTAACTCGGTTGAAAAGACAGAAGGATCTCTACGGATTTTACTATCATGTGTTTCAGTTGAATTAATTTATAAGTTTCTACAATATACACGTTCTCTATTAACAAAATCCGGTTGGCTATCAGGCTGTGAGGTGAACTCATTTGACAGGCCACCTACACCAAATTGAATTTATGCGTAGTTCCAAAAGGTGCTGCAAGATATGCCTCGTCTGATTTGGACATGATCTTTCAGACTTGCAGCTGGTGACTTTATCTGCGCTCCTAGTGAGATTTTGGTCATGATCGGAAGAAGTTCGTATGGGTATCAGGGAGAAATGGGTTGGTGATCAATGGTCCGCGGAGGTCATTTCAGAGATTTCTTGTGATGTTAATGGAGAACACAGCAGCTTTTTTATTCCTGGTTGCTGATGTTGATATACAATATATCGTGATCGATGCTCGACGCAGACACGCTCATGGTCCAATTGTGATTCGGGCCCCCCCCCCGGGAAAAAACTCATTTGCAACACAAAACAGTCAATGCTCTTTGTTATCCTCCTGCTGGCCTCTTCCACACCTTTCAGTCTCTAATCTCTGCCTTATATCCAATCAAACAGTTTGTTTTTCGGTGTTCCATCTTATCGTCCAGTGCTGTTCAAGTACACCTCCTTCATCCAGTAGTCCGACCTCCTTCTTGTCTGTCCCTATTGTTTCTCGATTGACTCACTCATTACCAGCAATGCCTAAGTCTGTTGATATCTTCGAATGATGATCACAAAGATATTTCCTTTGTTGTTTTTTTGTTATTGTTCATCGGGATCTCTCGATCCACACAATATCCTCGTATCACTCTGAGGGGTGGTGCGAATACACGAGATTACAGGACATCTTGGTTAGGCTTAAACATGTATATGTGATGTTCTGTGAAATTTGGGCTATTTGGTTGAAATTGAGAGCACCCTTCCTAGACACATCACGTGTGCTGTAGAACGCTTGGATATTGCTTGTGTGAGGGTCTTCTGACGTGCAGTGTTGCAAGACCCAAAACCGATCCACCTCAAGACTGCGATGGATTTCATCAAACGCCACATGAAGTATACTCTTGAGCGGTGTACAAACACTATGGCGCAAAGAAGGAACTGCACCTAGAGCAAGACTGACGCGACACTCGTCGCCCAGGGCAGGAACAGGCACTGCCTGCGGTTCAGGGCATACCGCAATCTTCTAGATGAGAAGAGCGACCCGACATACCGCCCTAACCAAGAATAATTCGGCACAATCCCCAATCTCGGACACTTTACCAGCCATCCGAAGTAGGCGCTGCTGTTGGCTGGGTCCACTTTATGGTGGCCGTGGTAGTTTGGCCCGCAACAACCAAACAGCAGCAGAACCAGCAGAGAGACAGAGCGCGAGAGCAGAGGATGCGCCCGTTCGTGTGAAGTGTCAGAACAGAACTCAGCGGCATACAGTAGAGCGTGTTCTGCATAATAGAACTCCATTGATTGTTTCATCCGAAATTTCTCTCTCCTCTGACGCCAACGGCATGTTTGAAGGTCCTCCACAGGTTCGGACATGTTGAATAAGTTGGTGAGGTACAGGGAGGTTGTTGAGCCTCGGGTTTATGTACTACTTTTAATATGTATAGACCAGATCACTTGCCAATACCTTAACTGCGGAGATTCTAGTTATTCGCATTCATCCAGCTATCAGTCCCCTTTCACATTTTGTTACACTCATACCCTCTCGTCACTCCTTTCATATCGCTGACTTCCTGGTATATATTTCCCCCCCCCCCCGCCCTTCTCGTAACATCCCACTGCCTACATCTACAGATTATGGCAAGCATGACAAAAACATATTATTAAATTTAATTTCCCTGCGAAATGATTTCGGATTGCTTTAATCCAATATTTTATCTCTCTGGCATCAAATATTCAGGAAGTGGAGCACAACTGACAACGACATACTGTTGACATCACCTAAACGGGGAAGCACCAACTAGAGAGATTAATTTGATAAATTGTCTTTCTGGCTTTATGCCTATTAGAACAATATAGTTAATGGATTACCGATGTACTGAAGCATTATTGGTAGAAAGTAGTGCCAATTTCTCCAAAAACAACATGACTTTCTCTCTGTGCAATGCAGCAGCGTGCTCTTAGTTTTCTTCCCGCTTAGACAGATGCGAGGATGCTTCAATTGTTCATACCAAGTTTGGAAATCCGAGCGTAATTTTTTATTTAAATTGGATTTCTTCTCTAAAATGACCACAAAACGGAACTACCACAAAACGGAACTACCACACAGACAGACAGACAGAAAAACACTTTCATAGATGTTTCTCGGACGCATTTATAAAATATTTGATATAGTCTGTCAGGTAATTTGCAGCCATTTGACTTGTTTTTGGACTGATAAGTCTACTCCGGAGAAGAGATCACTGAAAAATAAAAAAAACATGTGATCTGATTGTTTAGTTTTTCAAAATGCTTCACTTCAGATATCACTATTTTTTCTATTATGCAAAACTACCTTTCTAGGCGTCCTAATGCTTACTTATGTGATCAATACCGCCGCAGATCTCTAATGTGTGCAGTATTTGGTTCATTGATGACTAAACCTTTGTTCCATATTGTAAATCTTCACCTTTTCTCACTGAAATTAAAACTTTAGTGAGCAAAATTAAAATTTGGCCATTCGACTAAACCATAGGGAGTGTGATAATTGATGGTTAGAGTTCTTGCCAAGGCCGACCAATCTTGTCTTTGTCGAGCGCAGTTCAGAATTCTTTACACCGTACAACATGTGAGACTGTGGCAATAGTAGAAATGGGTTTTCCCAGTCGTATTACAACTCTCCTATATGTGCTTTGTATATTTATTGTATACTTCAGTCAGAAACAGTTACGTAGAACATAACGCAGATACTCCGAGTAATTCGGTATTGGCCAGGGCGTCCGTCAAAGATGTATTGCGATCCCGCATCATTTTAATATATACATATGTATGCAGAACGAGTGATGAGAATAGCCTAGGATGATTTTGAAGAAGACGCCAAGATAGGAGGTGAAACAGTGTCCAATTTGAGATATGCTGATGACAGCACCTTACCGAATGCAAACAAGAATGGTATACAGGAAACAATCAACGGGTGACAGCATTTAGCAAAATTGCCGGTCTTCTCTTGAATGTTCATAAAACCATGATACTGGTTGTACGAGAAGACCAAGATCCTGCAACTAAAGCAGGAAATGATATCATCGAGAATGTAAAATTCTTTAACTTTCTTGGATCGCACATTACTAATAAGGGTGGATTCGCTGTAGAAGTCAAACTCAGCCTAGCAATGTCAAAACCAGCGGTAATGGGTCTATTAAAGATTTGGAAGAGTCACGATATTGACAAAAGGACGAAAATACGCTTGATGATCTTTTTATACGGATGCGATAGCTGGACACTTACGCAGAATAAAAAACCTCAAATGAATGCATTTGAATAATGGTGTTGGTGAAGCATGCTGGGCATTTCAAGAAAGGATAAGAAAACAAATTTGTATTTCTTTGAGCAAATAGAACAACCTCAAAATCTGTTTAACAGAAAAAACCTACAGTATTTTGGAGTGACGGTAACAATCTAGAAAAGCTTTTCATGGGTGGGAAAGTTGAAGGTTTCCGGAGAAGAGGAAGGCCTAAAGCAAGATGGATCGATAACATAAACATAAGATCACTGCAGGTTTCAGAGTAGCAGCTCTCAACAGTTTGACCATGGATCGTGAGCGTTGGGTTAATGGCGTGTCTCGAGTCACGAGGGCGCTGCAACCGAGCTGATGGATACATGACGACGACTTTGAATCACGTCAGTCATATAAACTCACTGACTTGGGATTAAATGTCCTCGGTCTATGAATATCTAGGATTTCCCAATCTCTCTCGAACTCTTCTCTTATTCACAGGCACAAAAGCAGCACTGGGAAATAGAGACGCAGATGTTTTCGAATTTATATAGCATAAATTGACCAATGAATCATCAGTATGGAACAGATTTCCTTGTGTGAGTGAATTATCAGATCTGAGGATCAAGCTGTGTGCCTGTTGTTGAGTCGTCAATCGAGTTACCTACTCTATATGTGTTCCCGCAGCGATGACGATTTGTATAATGAACTTTCCGCCTTTTGCCGGGCAGTCGCTTCCGTTCCAACAATCAGTCACAAATGGTGATGTATAGTGTATCTCCCATAGCTTCTCCGGTTCAACTAGCTTACAAAGTGTCCGCACATTCCGCAATCTATCTATCATTGTCAATCGGTTAGAAAAAGAAATCAACAAAATAAAAAACTTTCGTTTTGTCTGCCGTACTACTTGTGACGAGTGGATGAAAGTGTTTGTTTTTAGAAAATTAATTCATTTAAAAATTGGTGTGCATATTCATCTACGGTGATAATTATTTCGTTAAACCTTTCGCGTCATCCACTCGGAGAAATATATATATACACATATACAAACTGAAATTGAAAGAAATCTAAAAAACTATTATTAATTAAAACAAAACGAGAAATTTAATATTATTTAAAAGCGTTAAGGAGCAAAAAAGCACTTGTTTGAAAGGACTCAATTTAAATAACGTTCAATGTCCTTTATGTATACACCTCCTCCAAAACAGATAAACTAAAATCAGAACAAAAAAATTCGCGCGAAATTAAAAAAAATATTGACAAATTTAAAAAAAACTCCCATTAGGAACTATACGACGATAAAAATCTGATAATATATAGGACATCCAATGATCTATCCGTGTATCTTCCTTTGGTTTTGCTACTCGTTGAACCATATGAGTGGATGATTTTGTTGGTCTTTGTGTCTGGACAAAAAGTGTCATAAAATAGCATGATTGTCTTTCCAACTGATTCCAACTACGGACCGAGCGAGTTGGTGACTGGAACCAACAGCATGTGACATCGTCACATGTTAAGTCTTGTTTAGAAAATGATACAATTTAGTTTTGGTGAAAGTTGTATAGCAGCTTTTTTAAGCTAATATTATTCTGACTTTGTACCCTGTGGCAGCAGATGTGCCCTCATTACTAAGTAAATTTATATATACTGGCATTGACTGGCACATACTGTACATGTACTACGAACGAATGGTTTGGATTTTTGATGGGGCAGCAGCAAGCAAATATCGTGACATTTCATCTGGCCAAAGTGACACCTTTGCCATATTACCGCAGCATCCAAACCTTGTCCGGTAAAAATAATTCCAGGGGATTCTACATGCAAACACGCACACTCACTCACACACACATGGGGCTAGATGCAGGAGAAAAACAGTGTGGGTGTCTGCGCCGAGAGGGTGAAGTGCGCCACATGAATCCCTATAGGAAAAACCGGTCTAACACGTCGTCGTATACAAATTTACCGACCGTCATCACTCTGAAATCTTCAAATTGACTATGTTCTTTTCGACTATATACATATATCATCACATCTATGGTGTGTGTAAAGCAAATTGCAGACGATGCTTCATGGACCACCAGTATAGGTACTCCATCATTCAGACTGAATGCTAGTGCAGTTCATAGGGAGGGAGTCATAAAGACTTTTTATTTCCCCCATTATCATCGACCTCAAATTAGTGTGATCATAAAAAATGTATTACCAAATTAATGCAGCCGACTGTCACCAACTCTTTCCTCTCAGCTCCCTGGCTCCTCTCTCCCTCACTCTCTCTCTCTCTCTCTCACTCTCTCTCTCTCTCTTTCTCTCACTCACTCACTCTCTCTCTCTCCCTCTCTTTCTCTCTCTTTCAGTATACGGTATAGGTCAAGCACATTTACAACTTTAAATAAACACAATGGGTCGCTATATATGGGGTGTTCACGTTCTAAGGTTTGCCATCTGAATCAAATCAATATACAGTAGATATAATGTGGAAGAATAAAAGTGCTGCGTAAAAAAGGCCTATGAATAACATGAAAGATCCAAATACGAGGAATGCCCTGTTCTGTCAGTCGTTTTATATTGGTCGGCAAATGGAATTCAGTTATTGTTCTTTTCTAGTATGTAAACAATTGCAAAGCAGGCGCACTGCGGGGAGGGTTTTCGTTCAGTTCGATCCTATCTTCTGCTCTTGATTTTGTGCCACTGCACATCTACGAATCTCTTAATTGTTATAATGATTATCTTTTAAAATTAAATTCCTTGTTGACCATTTCCTTCAACATAGTAATAATATTGATAAATTCGTGAGAAGAAGAAAAACACCAGGATATGTGGTGTGACATAGTAAATTTATTGAAATCAGACATGTTTCGTTATTCGTCACGATAACATTTTCAAGGCTACATAAATGGTGAACACGAATGACAACAACTAGTAATACATTAAAACGCTTTAGCAATTTAAACCAAGCACAATTAAGAAAACAATTTAAGTTGGAAACTGGCCCTGTCATTTACAATTGACTTGGAAGTGCTTGATCAACACCGCCGCTTCCTACATGGTGCCAAAACACTAAAACAGTCATCCGTGTTGACAGGACACACACGACAAGTCCCCAGATGTTAGGAGAAAGGACCTATCTTCTTACAGTATGTTTGCCCATCCGGACCCGACGATGTCTCTTTGACCTACCAATGTACTGTAGGTAGAAATAATGTGTTCCCCTATATACTGTATATAGTTTACCAAGCCTTAACCGCAATGTTCACCTTGTTCATATGTCAGTGATCATTATCATTCTTATAGAACGAAAAATAAAAAGATGAAAAGTGTTCATTCAATAGGAAAATTGTCAATAAAAGATCAACCAAGCGCGACTTCAAGTTAATCGATGACCTGCATCGAGTGGTGTTCTGAAACTTCGCGAAAAAATTCAGCCAGTTTCCGAGAAAAAAGGCACTTCCCGTCAGAAAATAAAGACGTTTTAACAACATATATAAATTTTTTAGGAGAATTTAAATTAGAGATTAAATAAGAAGAAGATGTTGTTAAATTAGCAGAAACATTGTAGGAAAGATTGTATAGAGGATATTGATGAGAAATGCATTTGGTAGCTAGCTGTCCACTAGAGAGGAGGACAATGCGCCGAGTTGTGATAGCCACGCCTAGCAACTAACTAAGAAAGAATGAGGAAGTGTAAGAAAAAAAGTACATCAGAATATGTATATATACAGTTTTAACTATATAGAAAAAAATATAATATTCATTCGAGAATGTATAGTCTACCTGTATACAAGTAAGGGAAACATCTGAAGTTGCGGGGAAGGACACAGAAAACTCAATTCATACCCATCCAAACAACCAACATCCCGAAAAGTCTAGGAGGTCTCTCGTGTGTTAAAAAGGCTGCACACAAAAAAGCACTCATTTAATCACGTAAAAAGCAAAGCTGATGGTTGTTTACCAGCGATCAGATACTTGTCGCAACCATCAAACTGATGGGAAAAATCAGATCATGACAGTGCCACCCCAGATGCTGCCTAGGTATGTTCATGTGGTTTTACATCCCACCCGCCACCCCCCGAAGGGATTCCGCTTTACGATCTTTCGCAGCTGTCCCCATTCCAACTGAGTCCATTCCTCAATGTTAGTCCGAAGGTACGATAATATCTTTGAGAAATATCATGCGATTTGTTTTGCCTAATATGGATTCTATATTCAAGTATAAATCATATCTTATTAAAAAACTGGAAATAAAGTGTAAAATATTGAAAAGAGACAAGAACAAATTTTAGATACAGTACGACAATGCCATCTGTTTTTATATGAAATGATTAGACATAAATACTACGAAATACAGCGATCCCAAATACAAATTAGTTTGTCGCTAATGTACCTTTTACCAGTTATTAGCAAGGAAGAAACAACATGTATATTAATTAGGACTAAAGTCAACTTTTATTAAATCTAATTAATTATATATTTAACAGAAAAATGAGAAATAACAACAATATAGGTATTAATACACTACAGACTATTTTGTTAGAAAACAAATAATCTTTTTTCTTTCTCTTGACAATCGTGGCAAGACCCAACTATAAAATGTATATAATATACGATGCAAATACAGTACAGGTATACAGCATATTTCATAGGCGTCATTTGGTAAATATGTTACTTATATAGCACGGTAACGAGTGTGGTTTAGTGGGTGCCGGCACATTGTGGCGTCGCAGAGAACGAAAGAGTAGACCGTCTAGCAGATGAAGGAGAAAGAAAACACCAAGATAGAAGAAGCTTACCACTCCGAGCAGTGATGTAGAAGGGGAAAGAC
>JAUYWV010120293.1:0-11808 GCA_032274565.1 Nematoplana nigrocapitula
ATGTATGTACAAAATAACATCAATAAACGTAATGGATTGTCAAAGTCACAACACACAACAGTTCTAGAGCCTTAGTGCTCCAAAAGAAAACGATTAGGAGAACCACAACTCCGTTTTGGCATAATGCGGAGTTTTTCAATGCAATGCCTATTTAGTTTCCAAATTTTGTGAGAAACTTAATGGTGTCAAAATAAATTCTATCTGTCTACTCATGAACCTTAGAACTGACCGTTTTGAAGGTCACTTTTGAGTAATCATTTATTTCAATTTTGTGGAAGGTATATTATATTATATTACATATATTCAAGCGCTTTGATAGTTTTACTGTTGGTTTGAAATAACACTAATATTTGTGTAATCTAAGAACACATATTCTAGTAGTCCTTCACCATAAGGTTCTTGTGGATATTTCTTACTTTGAATTGCTTTTAAACATGTCTTACAAGAAGTCGTTTTTTCAGCCTTTTAATCACTGAGAGGACAAAGGAACAAATTTGTCGGATGCGCTGATTACATCCCTATTATGAGTAATGACATTCATATAACTGTTATCGTATAATACTGTCAATCGTCAGGTGCTCAAAATTTGATCAAGCTCTGAAATGAAGATCGTCCACTTCCTTGCTCTCGATCGAATAATGTTTGCGATCCTTCACTAACTTGTATCCATACTGAATTCTTCTTAGTGATATTGTATTTTTCCCCAACCCTTGACAATAATTTTCCGAATAATAATAATATCAGCGTGTGTGTGGAGTCGATCATAGCGTCCGGCGTCGTCTCGTGGCCTCCGAAATGACTCCTCGCCACCGAGTCCTATCCAGCGTCACACGTTGAGCTGTTGGACGCTCATCTCTATCATTCGTTTGGCGCATTTTCGGTCGACCTCTGCTGCCGCGGCAATCCACCGTCCTATCCATTTTTTGGTCTTTCGAGACCCCGGTCCCCTTCTTTTGACGTAACCGAAATATCGCAGCTTTTGGGCGTTTATTTTTTACACCAAGCTTTCGGGGTTCTTTACTTTTGTCCTTACGTCGACGTTTGTCGCCAGCCGATCTGCAAATATGACGCCAACACCAGAGTTCAAAAGCGTCGATAGGGATGGTTTCATCTTGAGTCAGCGTCCAGCTTTCTGAGCCGTATAGCGTAATACTAAACATCAGCGAGTTCATGAGACGCATCTTCGTGCAGATCGAGAGGTCATGTGATTTCCAGAGCTTAGTCATGTCATCGCATGCTTTCCGTGCGATTGTCAGCCTGACTTCCACTTCTTTCGCGCTTCCGCCCTTGTTCGTTACAAAAGCTCCCAGGAAATTGAATGAGTCAACAATGTAAATGGGTTCTCCGCAGCCGACTGCTACAACAGTATTGCATCTTCATCGTTTATTACCATCATCATTTGTCTTTTTAATATTCAGTAACAGTCCATCTTCTTCGCTTGCCTCTACCACCCTATCGACAAGTTCTTGCATTTTTGGTTTCGAAATTGTTACCATTGTCGTATCATCGGCGTAGGGAGGTTATTGACGAGCTCACCAACTATCACACCATCATCAAATCCATCCAACGCGGTTCGCATGATATTTTCCGCATAGGAATTGAACAGGTAGAGGGAGCCAATAAACCCTTGGCGCACACCTTGTCCGATGCCGAACCACTCGCTGTCTCCACATCCGGTTCAAACGGTTGCTGATTGGTTGGTGTACAATGAACGCAGGAGTTCAATCATGTGAGTGGAAAAACTCATCTCATCCGTCCCAGCGTAGTTTTGCAATCATGTCTCGACATCCGCGACCCCTCCGAAAATCGGCTTGAACATTCGCGGTCGATTATGATATACAGTTCGGTAGAGGAGAAATTTGCTGGCGTGTGAAATCAGGGAAATTCTTTGGTTGTTGGGGCATTCGCGAGTGTCACCTTCTTTGGTATGATGACGAACAAGGCCTTTGTTCAGTCCTCGTAGTCCATTTTGAGCATCATCTTCGGCCGTTGCTTTGATGTCGTCAAATCCAGCCGATTTGGGTTCGTCCCCATAGTCTCTGAGCTTTGCCTTCACTGAAGGTTCTATTTTTCCATAGAGCTTCTCATAGTACTCCCTCCAACGACCTTTTATTCATTGCTTTCGGTAGAACTTTGCCATCAGCTGCTTTCACCACGTAATGTCGAAATAATAGCAATTATGTCAGATCTACAGAGTTACTTTCGTGATGACTTATTAAATTTGAAATCAATATTTACGTAAAAGTTGAACTCTATAAAAAACGTAATGACCCTGGTAGCCTTGAAACTTATACGGGTTTAGCTATATTATTTCATTCATAGGCCTAAGTATTAAATAAGTTACAGAGCGTATATGAAACATCGCCTATTCTAAATATAGGTAGAGTTCGATTTTTACAATGATTTTAAAATCGAGTTTTTTTAAAAATCCTATATTAAATAAATGTCATAAGTTTAAAAAACAACTTGATTTTCACTTCCATAATTTCTGAAAAACATATTACTGAATTCAAACAAAAATATTCCATCGATTGTCCTGGTATTCCGTATGCAAATGAACTATTTCAGACATCAAAGCATACGAACCTTGATCGCGTTATCCTCCCGCTCCCTGATCATTTTCTCCTTTCGTAATCGACTCTGTTTTTGAAGTTTGCTCCACGGAGGATTGAGATCTGGAATGCCGGCATTTCGTGTGGTCTGTCGAAAAGGGACAGGACGTTTTCCTCTGTCACAAACTACACACAGTCCCGTCACCGGATCTCTCACGTGGGGCATTTAAAATCTCGTGATTTATACACACAAAACAGTATTTTGTGAAATTAGTATGTTCGTTTTCTTCTTCTTTTTCTGTTTAGTTTTGTACGTTAAAATGCAGAACTATACTCGTTCATCGTTTGTCGCCAAAACCTCGCTCGTAGTGTGAGCAAAGCATAGCTGAGTATTGGCAAACACTAGAAGACGGATCAAGTGTTGTGTGCGGGCACTCTTCTGACATTTAGTTTAGGCCAAAAATACACAAGGCAAGGCCTTTTCGTGTAGAGATATAATAGAACGCACATACTAAAAAACGTATAATAGCTTCGTATAGTGAATACGCATTGTTGGAAAGACACAGAGACTTTTCGTTTGATCGATGTCACAAGTGCAATATGAACAATGGAGTTTTGAATATAGCAGATAAACTACGAGAGGTAAACATTTGCCTCGGAAATAAAAGCAAAATTATACGTATTAAATTAGTATAAATAAAGAGTGATGTGAAACCATATACCAACTGTACTAAGATAGTCACACTGGTTTGAAGTTTTAAATTTAAATTCTCTTAGCTCGGTAATGGTTTTTACGGGGTAGCTATCTTGAAGCTGAGTCGAGCACTAATTAATTCTTTTGTTGAATACGCGATTCGCAGTAGAGTTGAATTAATGTTTCAGTAAGATTGGACATTATATGTCTTTGAATTCAAACAGAAGCATCGATCATCTTCTCGCTTTAGCTAGATTGCTGCATTGGTAATATTGTCGATCAATAAGAATGCTTGAATGTGGGAAATTATTCTCCTATACGTGTCGAGAATATGAAAAAGTCAGTTGACAAATCGTTAAACGTGGTGGACTCAATTTATCAAGATAAAATCTCCTGGACGTCCTCTGAAAACATATACTAAACTGCATAAAGAAATTACACCCGTGTTTTCTGTATATCTTTTCAAGCCTGTAACCCTTAAGAGGGCCGTAGTGTTGTTGTTGTTGCGGCTACGCATCAATATAGTATAGATAAGAGTCTTAATAACGAAATTGAATATGAAAACTGTTTCTCTTCAGCATGTTTTTAAATGTTTGTTTGTTTGTTTGATGTTCGTTAGTTTTGTTACGTTGATCAATGGTAGCGCGTACGTAACACTTTGATGGATGTAAGGATACTCTATGCGCTGCATGGCAAATCAGTATGCTACAGATAAACGAAAATTCATTTATGCACGTTTTTCTCTGTCAATTTTCGGGGTCAGACTTCCTTATGATCGATTTGTCAATTCCTTTAACAAACCGCGCTCGCTATAGTTACACACTATACGGGTAATCCTACTAGTCTGGTAAAATTCATTCTTAATGTGTGTATAGAATCATTTCTGACAAAAATACGATTTGGGAATAATTGTAAATTTTCTATTTTGTTATTTTATATACCGTAGTTTTCCCCTTTTAGACAGTTTTAATACTATAATTCTGTACATATTTTATCCTAATAGAATACATGTAGTGCCATGTTATACTGTTTATATGAGAGAAGCGAATTTGTTTACGGACACGTTGGTATTGATGTTTTCCATGTCAGTTACGATCACATGATACAGTGCATTACCTTGTTAAGGATCGAGTTACTGACTATGTCCAACACTATATAGCATAGACAATTAAAAATGCAAGTCTGCCTATTCCGACTGTTTCAAAGTAACAGATTTTTAGACGACTTCAATTTCACGCTCATTCATCCATGTAATATGAGCGGATTTATATTGCAGCTTTGTGGATCGTCACCATGTAAATGAACATATTTAGTGTTTAGCTGAATTTCCCTGATAATAATCTGAGCTCAGTTGACAGTTGACTGCCAAGAAATTAACTGTTGCTTATGATAAAAGAATAGCTTTATTTTAACACCCAAATTTGTATATATCACTATACGCTGTAGATCTCCTTCCGTGGAAATCAGAGTAGTGATCGAGAGAAACAGAAAGCGAAAGTTTCATGAAAAGACATTGTATTTACATTCAAATGCAATAGACATTCAACAATACGCTACAAGTACACATCAAATCATTTGTATGAATGAATCATTTTAAAAAAATATTTTTTTTAAATCCGCATGTTGAGGTAGTTAAATAAATGGTGCGCACATGAGTTCAAAGTTTGTTTTTCCAAACAAATCATACTACACTGCAGGTAGTATACGCGTACATTACCGGAAAATACATTCTACTACTATTACGGCTAGAGTGACCTTCCGTCTCACAGTCCTTAGCGCCACCTGGAAGATCCGGTACCAAGATCAAACGAACCCTTTCAGACCGCTAAACACTATATAGACTGCACTGGGGCGAGGGAAATTAGTTTAATTTAATGCAGGCCAAGGCGAGTCTAGACTCGAATCTGCCACCTTCACAATGACAATCAACTGCTCTTCCAACTAAGCCATCTCGTCCCCCAGGCGATATGTAGTAAATGCAAGTATTATCTATATATATCTACAATTCACTTTACACACATAACTATACTATAGTAATCTATCCTACACTCTGGACCACTCTCCCCCCCGAAGGCTCCTACACCTCGCCCCTTCGACAGACAGCTAGTAAGCGACAAGATTATTGTTACAGTAAGGATCCTCCTACATACTATACACCCTGAAGTCAATACCTTTCCGGTGAGATTTTGACGTGTTGAGCATATTTGCCAACAAATCTTTATTAGCCGCGAGTGTCATTGCATAAAAACTAATACAAATATTAGCTAATGAAAACTAGAACAATTCGCTAATAAATTTCATAAGCCGAAAGATACTCCTAACTGTCTGTTTGTGCCGACATGGACGACGACAGTAACAGCGGTGACGTACAAGGTCGACATGAACGCGTGTTCAAGAATCGCATAAAAGTAAACTAAATTTTACTGCTTCGCAAAATGATTAAACAGACACGTACAATAGGCGTTTGTATTTCTATATTTCATTACCCATTGTTTAAACAATAGATACTTACCTTGGTTTTCTTCATAATGGGATTTATGAATTGCCTATTACCTAATTTTCCATTCATTCATCCCGACGATCCAGCATCATCCGCAGCCAATTGCATGGACGTTTTACCAAGTGGCATTCCTTCCTGCACTCAGAAACCTGTGCAGGAGAACTCACCGACCTAATGACGAATAAATACTAATGCTTTATGCTACGGGATTTATGTGAAGTAATATATGTATTATTGTAGCTTATAGTAAATAACTGGTAGACTTTTATGCAACCGACCCCAGTGGTCCGCACATGTCTACGTCATGGTCAAATTAGAGTTTCACATTATCAAATAACTTCTAAACGAAACATCAGATTACCATGCGGTGCTATTGGTAAAGTTTTTGCTCCCCTCGCCTTTGTATGGTGACCAAATTGGAAGCTGAAAACTTTATATAGTGTTTAGTATGTGAAAAACTTTGCTGTTTTATACTATACAAAACTATCTTACAAATATATACAGGATTTTCCGGTTGGTTATTTTTTGTGATTGAGAGATCTCTAACTCTCACTGCTATCTGGAGTAAAGCCAGGGTTGTGTACTCCCTCGGCATTTAATGTAGTCTCTCCGACGCATTTCGTCGCATCTCCCGCAGAGTCAGTTGAATGGCTGTTGCCCGAGGTATTCGCCGGCTTCTCTGCCTCCGCAGACAATTTGTTGACACCTGCAAAGTCACCGACATCCGAACGACGCCTGGACAATGTCTGGCGACGACGCTCCTTGGCCTCCTTTGCTGCCTTGCGAGCCTCGGAGTAGGCCCTCGGTGGCATGGAAGTCCAGGCGCTGGTGCCCCTCTGCCCGTTGATTGCACTCTGGAGTCGCTCGATCGGCGTCGGTGGTGGATTGTAGCTGACCAGCTCATCTTCGCTGACCATGCTGGGAGTGTGCCGGCGACGACGCAGGGTTCGGACACCCCGATTGAAGCGGGCCACCCAACCCGTCCGCGGGTAGTACGCCTGACTACGTCTGGCGGAGAAGAAGAGGAGTAGCAGAGACGTAGTTGCGGTGATGACGAAAACAATGGCTATGATGCCACTGGTTTCAAAGGCGGTCACCAATTTCTCGTGCTAGAAAACAAAAGAGATTGGAGGTTTTATTTGTCAAATAATTCATTCCATATAATGATAATCATCGTAATCTCATGGGCGATTTGAAATGTGTGCAAATAAATGCCATATAACTAGAAACCATATAGTTTTCATTTTAACCCCCTCCCTCCCAAAAAAATATATTAAAGTCATAATCCAAAATAGGATTTTTTCAGTGATGAAGACAAATTTATAATAATTAAGTAGGAATATTTTTGAATTATTGTAAAAACAATTTTTTATGAAAAATTGTTTCTAAGTGAACAATGAATAACAATTCATGTACTAATTATTAACAAGATAAATAGTCAGTAGCATGCACGTGCAAGATTAATCGATTCGGCTTGATTAATCGTGCGAAAGAATCGATCGCGCGATTAATCGGGAGGGAAGAATCACGCGATTCCTATGATTCTTTTAAATGGGATAATTGGGACTTTGCATCATAAAAATACTGACACCACTGTACAATATAAATCAAATTAAACATATATGATCATAATTCCTATATGTGCCTGTCAATTGATGCAAATTTACTGATGGGATGGACTTGACTTTTCCTACCAACACACCCTTTTACGCACAGCTGAACGGAATAGACTATCAGGTGAAGAATCAAAAGTAGAACGCGTGTATTTGTGGAAAAAATAAGATTTCCAAATCAAAGACTCCGGCAAAGCAAAACAGTTCTCGAGTTCATTGCATGGACGACGACCACACGAGTCACCACCGCAACGCCACCAACGGGAAGATTCTGGGCGAGCACGACTTCACTAGGAAGGAGCAGATTACCATCCACCAGCTCAGAGTTGGATACTGCCCCTTGGCCAATGCCTACTTGTCGAGAATCGACCCACAACACCCCAGTTTGTGCCCACGGTGCTACCAGGGCGACGACACTTGCTCCCATCTCCTTCTCTTCTGCCCCGCCCTTCGAGAGGCTCTCTCCCGCTTCCTTGGCTCAAACCGCTCTCTCTCCGTGCACCAGGATGGAGCCCAACGTGTGCGGAACTTTTTGCTGGCGACTGGGCTGCTCGGGCGGCCCCCCAAGCCGATTGAACACACACACAGGACGAAATAGGTCTTGGCCATGTGTGTTTGTTTGTTCTTTATCTTCTTCTAAATTTCAACGCTATCATCCCGACTAAGGCAGCATTCAACACAGAATTTCACTGGGCAAGTCATAGTCCAGGTTTCTCAGTGATCGGGCCATCGTAGCTACCATGGCGGTGCAAAAACATCACCTCCAATCATAGTCAATTTTAGAATATTTTAAAACTATTTAATTAAATCAATTTAGTTAAAATCAATTTTCTCCGACGAATTGAATCCGGCGAATAAGTTTTTAGAAATTTAGTCTGTATTGGTCTAATGAATTAATCGTGCTGAATGGGGTATATTTGAATTCTTTTGGACATTGGGGCGGACATAGGCCGCTTAGCAAAAAATTAATTGTCTTTTGGCAATGGGTTTCTAGTTCTATAAAAAACGTTTAAAAAACTTAAAAGGGTTTTTTGAAGTTTAGAATAAGATGGTATCGATTTCTCTATACGTTCTTAAAATAATGACACAAATTATTCATTTAGTAAAAATATGTCGCTTTAAAATTACAATTTAATGTATAAGTTTCGACTCAACCTAGAGTCATAATCATGTATACAGAAGAATTAAAAATGGAGTTTTTATACTGTACTTTTACAGAAGAAATCATTCTGATTAGTCCAATGAGACGCATTAAATACGACAGAGAGTACAACTGCTCGTAATACGACTGACATGAATTTCGTAATTTAATCGTTTTTGTATGGTAATGCATGCCAAAGGGCGTTGTTCTACATCGTACGCAATAGGACCAATGTGTCCCCAAAATATTCGGTGAGTTCTACCAGGAAAAGGAGATCTAACAGTATGTAACCAAGTAAAACTTTGGGGGCATTTCGTACGTAAAGGTGAGTCTGGTTGAACGGGGGATGTTGTCATTCAAATTAATCTGTCAATATGGAAGTCAGTCTTTTGGTCAGATGACACTTCGTGTGTACTGCGTGTCAGGCCGGTCGCGTCATACGATATTTCCGCATGCGCACTGTAGTTGATGAAGTGTATACAGGGTGTTCCAAAATATTCTGGTCCAATAGGAAAACTGAAGAATACTGTACAGTATGTTGAGATATATACCTGAAGAATTCCCAAGCGAAATCTGTTGAATGTTTTCAGAAGTTTCTATATATACCTACTGTGTGCGAATATAATATTAGAATGGTGTAAGTTGGTCGTCTAACCATCGAATATTAACACCCCCCCCCCCCGCATAAATTTAACCCATACAAAATGCAGTTAACATAGAAATGATTGTGCTCAACATCTTGAATTTTGTGAGTGTTTTTTTACAGAAACTCTTTAAGTATGTGCAATCAGTAAACGAAAAATAGTGCACCTATCTATTTAAAGAAAGTGCACTTATCAATGGAATCCTATCTAATCCAATGCAAATCATATTTACTGTATATCTACTCTATAGTTGTAGGTATCGGCATGTACCTGTAACTACACACTTCTACAACTCATTCCCGGCTCCTATCTGCTCAGTGTGTTGTCTTATGTACTTTGCGGATATGTACCACTTACTACAATTTTTCTGCTTTTGCCCTACCATCCGAACTTACACAGAAAGCATAACAACCAGCTTTTAAGTGTGCTACTTGTAGTATTATTTCTAGCCGATGAAAAGTGTAGATTTTGGACATAGCAATGATATAGTTGATTTTCGTGATCAAAGAGAACTGGAAATGGTGACGCCTTTTCACTGCGATCACTATAGCGCCCCGTTGGAAAATTTCTGGATTCGCCAATGATCCGGGCACTCCGTGAATAATTGGTATTGGGGCAGCGATTTGAAAGATCACGTGAATGTGGTCCTTTACTCTTCGCCTATAGTGCTGTTATCAGAGCCTCTCCTATACTTAGCCATCATCAAATGCTTCAGAACGATCTCACACTGATTCTGGATGATTTCCGTGCTCTTGGTTTAGGAATGCAAAAGAGTGGTTTCACCAAGATGATACAGCACCGCACTTTGGCCTAAATTTTGCGAATTCCAAAACCGGACGATAACCTCTCAAGGAACCAACAAAGACTTCTGACCTAGCTGAGGATTGGTCATTGTGAACTCCTTAACTCCTATCTTCACCGCATCAAAACTATCAGCACTCCGAATTGTGTGACTATTCTGTGACACCGAGGAAACCACCGAGCACCTGATCGTCTTCTGACCCACTCATTGACCCGGGGGTCCTGGGAGCGAACCAACTTGTCGTATGGCGGGATCTTCCTAGAAAGGACCGAGGCCCACAATCTTCGCCTGAGGGCCTAGCAGGCATAACGCCTTGGCTCGTGAGGAATTGAACAACTTGGACAGGGTCCAGAGGTCGAACGTTGTGAGTGTGGTTGGGTGGGAGCGGCAGTTGAAGATGTGTGGCGTCATGGGGCTTGCAGCCGCAGGCTGGGTATGTATCCGGTGTTGTGTTGTTGATGAAATTTTGGTAGTGGTTGAGGCGAGGGCAGGAGTTGCTCCTTAGCTGAACTAGGAGCCTCCGTTGTGATCTGTTTAGTGGCTAAGGCTATGGTTGACATCCGCTAAAGTGCGTCAGGTTCTTTAACGGCTCACAATAAAGACGGTTGACCCTCCGCCATTCAGTACTTCGGCTTGTGGCTTCACCTTGGACTTGGGGATTGTCTGTTATGGTTTACTCCCTTAGCCTTTGCCTGAAGAGGCACAACCTACAAGGCAGCAGGTGGGTTTTAAGTCAGAGTCTCCTTCTCTTATCTCATGGACTGGCTAGAATAAGAGTCACGAGCAACCCTTCATGTCACTGGTGGACCATTTCTACCAATGCAGATGTATCCAGAGCCACCGGGCCTACTCTGGGATAAGGTACTACCTCTCAGTACCATGATGGATGCAGTTTAACGTCAAATGCCCAGGACTATAATAGTATAGTCATGATTAGCACCTACCTAATGACAGTTCAGCAAGGCAGAGTAGTCGCCTATCTCCCTGTAACCATGATGGTCATGCTTACAACTAACCTATTGATAGGTTAGCATAAAGATGTTACAGAAGCTATAAAAATTGCGCCTAAAGTGCACAAAAAATTTGAACACTTTGTAAGTAAAATTTAATTTTAAAATAACCTTTTCGCCTACATGTAGAAATTTTGGCTTATATTATCAAATTTTGTGAATTTTAGGACCATTTCAAAGTTTTAGGACTACTCACAGGCCTGTATTTATATATCATTTTATATTTTATCTTTCTGTTGCCATATCCATATAATTTTTCTTTAGTAATTATGTCTCAGATCTATTGTATACATATACTAAGATACTGCATGTTAATTATAAATTATAAAAAAATAGTCATTTCGATTTTTCTGTACCACGAATTTTATTCAGTTTATCAACTTTGTAACTGTAATCTGGTTTTATTTTCACTACCAACTGTATATGCTTGTAAAGAATTGGCGAAATATATAGCGTATCATGAAAATTATATTATTTCATGCATTACTAAAATTCATACCATATTAAAACTTATTTACCATATATACTCGAGTATAAGCCAACCCGCCTACTTTTGCAACATATACCTGGGTATGTATAACTGATTGTTTTTTAAAAAACAAATATTAATTGATTTAGTATCTTTTTTTAATAAAATTATTTACACTATTCGTTAACTGAATTTTAGTCACTATTAGTTATTGATTTTTGCTCTTGCTGTTATTCACCCTTTCTATCCGGATAGATAGATAGCAGGCTAGATAGCTGTTCCCTAAAAATAGGTCAGAATAACGAGTATACAGGGTGGCTACATAAACTTTACAAAAAATCGAGTATATTCGAGTATAATTTTAGTAAACTTTGTAAAAACAA
>JAUYWV010120304.1:0-11806 GCA_032274565.1 Nematoplana nigrocapitula
CATGTCAGACTGCTATCATAACAGCGCTAAGGACGGCCAAAGAGCACCTGCAAAACATCATTTAATATTGCCTATTCAGTTATCAAGGGATACGGTTGGTATCCTTGAATAGCCCAAGGCTGTAGTAGATGACGTAGTTGATATAGGTAGTGACTGACAGACGAGAGTAGAGGACGTAGTTGATATAGGTAGTGACTGACTGACGAGAGTAGATGACGTAGTTGATATAGGTAGTGACTGACGGACGAGAGTAGAGGACGTAACGCTTCGACTTATTATTCAATCATGTTCAACATCAGAAGCTAAAGTAGTGATGCCAATTATATTAGACTTCCAAGATGTTGAAATACACTTTTGAAAAGTATTGACTGGTACGACAAATGATTCAGAAGAGAATTTACACTTTAGCCAATCTGAGGAAAGATTGCGGCTGCTGATTAGTGTAGAAAAATCATGAGTTAAATTGGATGGTAAAAGTTCCCCCAAAACCTGAATGCCATCTATAACTGCATAGAAATTTTCGTCATATAGAAAGAAACAAAAAACAGAACCAAACTTAGTTTGACCTCCATCAAAAAAAGATACAATTGTTGAAATCTTGTCACTTGTTAACAATGAACTTGATCGATGTACCTGTGATTGGAAAGTGCAGTTAGAATTGAAAGTCAGATCTGCCAATGAAAGATTTTGCTGCTGAATTGCAACTTTGTGATGTGGTAATAAGTGTGAGCTTGGAATGATTTTACATTCAACTGTCCTTTTCCTTTTAGATAAACTTTTCTGTTTCAGCATAAGTTTCTTGGCAACAGTTTGCAGCTTAATTGATGGTCCAGTAAACATCCGTTTCATTTGATACAGTGCTGACTCAAAGGCAAAAGCTGATGAAGCCCAAAGAGGTCCGAATTGTTTGACATTGTCAACAAGATGCAATAGTAGGTGTACATTATATGACTGTGCATTTTTCCCATATAAAGTGAGAGTGTTTTTAACAAAAAAATGTAAAAGAGTATCGGATAATTCAAGATCTTCGGAACTTATCTCTGTACTATTCAAAAGGCGAATAGCCTTTGAAAGTACAAGAAAATGATAGAAAAAAGGGTCTTCAATGAAAGTATAAAGAACCATAGGGCCGATATAAAAAAGAAACATCTTCCATTCTGAAGCTTTCCAGAAGGCAGCTTCATCAATACCTCTTGGTCTTCTTTTGAATGTAGATGGCACTCTGATCTCTTTAATCAACTTGTTGATGCGGGCAGTATTGTGGTTTCCAATTTTTTTGAATAAAGTTGTGCATATTGCTCGACAGACCCCCAACAAAACAGCATGCATGTAATCAACTGCAATGGAATCTGGAATAACAACCAGTTCAGAGAACATATTATCTCCCTTCACTCCTTTGGTAACTTTCTTTTCTGCAATAGCTTCAGAAACAGATGCTAAATATCCCTCAGCAGTCCTTTTCACAAAAGTGTCATTGTACTGATAGATATGTCTGTTATTTTCATGTGAACCAGGATCAAGGCAATACATACATCCAAAGTAGCCATTAAACTGGATTGTATTTAGAATACTGGACTTTGCGGGTAAATCAAATATCAGACACTGGAGGGAGACATGGACTTTGATTTCAACATCACATACATACAATGAAAAAGGCTCAGATTGAAACATCCTCAATTCATCAACAAGTTTTTTTAGATAAACTTGCCAATTTGGTTTACCTTTGTTGCACCACAAACCAGCAAGAATAAGATTTGAAATACCTTGTCGAAGAAGGGGTGGCAAATCCATAATGGACAACAAAATTGGCCAGACACTTATAGGCTTACTTTTGAAAACAGGGAAACCATCACAATTAAGAGATAATGCAATATGTAAGTTTTCAGGATTTTGCTGATTGGCATTGTTTTTGTAGATAGCCCCATCCTGAAAATCTGTGATGAGGGATGGGTTTGCACTAATGACTTGATTCTGATATTGTACAATGGAGGTATAGTTAGAAGACAATATACGGGAAAGTTGAACTTTTATTGGTAGATTTATAGAACCATCTGAACAGTAATTTATATCAATATCATCATTCTGGAGTTCATACTTTGTTGGACAAGAATTTGTTGGAGGCAAAGCATCTGCAAATAAGTTCAAGATCTGTCGCTGTGCAATGTCTGTTAAATTGTGCTTGCTTGTGATTTCACTCCATCTATCTTTAAACACAGACCTAGACATAACACTGTTTACATAGAGCTCATCATCACTGGATTCACTTCCAGATGATTCATCATCTGACCATACAAAGAGACCATGCAAAACTACATCACATTTAGGTTCATACATAGGAGTTGAGCATCTAAACATGGGTGATTCATCACTATCAACCTCAAGCAGTTCTCTTGCATCAGTACATGTGTGAACTATTTCTTCTTCTACAGCAGTGTCTACAATAGATATGCCACAGGACCTTTTCTTTTTAGAATTATACGTCAAAGGTTTGTCTTTTCGTTTTGCTTTTCGATAAAAACTCTGGAAAAAAACATTGTAATGTTGCAGTTGAAAACTATGTGATGTCTATTATAATTGCTGAATTAATATTAATATTGAAAGCTAATGAAGAATGAAATGGTCCGTAAAGCAATACTCCAAAAAATATACTTAGCGAGGTATTTAGGTATAACCATTTGGATGAGGACATGATATTTGGACATTTGTTAATATGTATATGAGTAGTTTTTTTTTAAAGTGGCACAAAAACAATGTTAGATATTTCAATTTGTTAAAATTCAATATTGATTTTTGTATAAAATTTTATAGGTTTGTGTTTTATTTAAATAATACTTTTATTAAAATATCACATTTTTTGCAAAATTTTATATATGAATTGTTTGTGCAAGTTACATTTTTGGGACATTGCTTAAATGGTACTTACTTAGGTGAATACATTACACTTTTTAGAGAAAAAAACATCTAATTAGATAAATATAAAATACAGTCTACTCTGGCTAATTAGAACAGGTAAAATGTAACAACAATTGAAAAAAAAAATTTATGTATTCAGACCTAGTTGTATTTCATACTCTTTTCTAATAAATAAATAATGACCTTGTGTGATTCAAATTTTTATAAGAAAGCATTATTATAGCTATATTCAAACAAATTTATAATTTATAGGCATCTACTTTTTTTAGTAATCATAAAAATACCAGTATAAATCATAATTCCAGGGTTCCCCCCACTTTTTTCAGAATCAAATTCCCTGATTTCTCTCTAATTTTCCTTGATATTTATATATACTAAATAAGTACATATTAGGTTTCCCAAAGGAATAAAAATGAAAATTACCAACAGATAGTTACATAAACAAATATTTTATACATTGAGTAAGTGAACCAAGCAGAATTTTTTTTAACTTTCTTTAGATAAGTGTAAAATTGATATTACAAAAATTAAAAATAAAGCCATTCAATTTCCCCTGATTTTCCAAAAAATAATGAAATTCCCTGATTTTAACTCCTATTTTTATTTTCCATGAGTTCAGCTCATATTATATATTATATATAAATAAAGGTTGGTGTCACTATGTCTCAGATTTTGTTAATTTTTTACAATTATGTTCTATATGATGGAAATATAAAATTTTCTAAATTTTAGTCTATCTTATGTACTTTCTAAATTATGGCATTTTAAAGAGCAGTACCATACATGTAAAATTCCGCTCTGGGGTCAAAATTGTAAATTTTGCTATTTTTAAATTGGGCATTTTTCAGTAGTTCCCCCACATTCATAACCATATGAATAACCATATATGACCTTGAAGAAATATCATTAGAATTATGTGGAAAGAAATGTTAGTGTATCTAAATCCATAGAGGTTTATATTATTGCCTAGAGGGACTTCATTTATACATTCACCAGGACCCGGAAATGACTCGACGGAACCTACAGAAAATATTTTCAAATGAAATATGGGGTAGTAGACAAGCAAACTAAAAAGACATAGTATTTCAGCACTGGTTTAAATGTACTAACATTTTTTTCACGGAACTCTAATGATAACTCTTCAAGGTCATTGTTATATGGTTGTTTATACAGTTTGTTATGAATGTGGGGGAACTACCAAAAAGCACTAAAATTATAACTTTTTTCTGTTATCTAATAAATTAATGAGTTTTCTATATGTATAAATCTATGCAACAAAGTATCCAAAACATATTTTATTGTTCATTTATCTATTTATAGGAAAAAAATATTTTTTCTGCAAATGAATAAATACATAACCTCCTGACATCATATAACCAAAAACTATTCCATGCATTGTAAGATAGATTTAAATGAAAAAAGTTTTTGTTTATCTGAAAATAGAAATGAGCTATTATCGACAAACAATGCTCCGGACCATAATTGGGTACATTTAGGGGTTACTTCTGATGCTAATAACATTTTTTATGATTTTCATTTGTTTTAATGATTGATCAGATTAATATAGACTATAGTTATATAGTTATTTGGGTCCCGCAATTCCATAGACTAAGCAAATGGGATATAGGATATTCGGATGAGTGAATTCTAGCTCTGCCCTGCAACCCTCCTTGAGCCCTTCCATCTGTATCCAAGGTGCATAGTAAGAATTTTGTATGCCGAAGTTATTTTGAAGGCAAGTCCTGAGTACGGCAGTACACCAGTGTTAATATTATGCCACAATATGAAATTAATAAAAATTCACACCGTGTCCATGGATATGGCATATGTCGATATGATAAAAATTACTCCAAAATAGCTAAAATTTTACACCGTACGCCAAAATAGCTGAAATTTCACACTATATGCCAGAATTTCACCAAAATAGCTAAAGTTTTATGCCATACGCCAAAAATTATACCAAAATGCCCGAGATTCCACGCCGGAGATATTCCTATTGGGCTACATGAAATGCACCTTGCGGCATCTGTTAGATACTATGCTACCAATTATCAATATGGTCGTCACTATGTATCGAGAATCTCGATACTTAAAGAAACTTGTTATGTGTTGAGAATTTCAAAACTTAAATAAATTTATTAAATATCGAGATTCTCGACACATAACAAACTTTTTATGTACAAAAAATTCATTATTGATATAGAATAAATATGTTGACGTGTTGAAATAATTATAAAATGCCAAAAATTTAATATTTTTGTTGGCACTTGTAATGTTTGTTCACTTTTAGTTTTGTATCTCCCTCACATTTTGTTCTTTCAATATATTTAAATTTCTTTATCGGATATTCTACTTAGTCAGGCAAGTTCACGTTTTACTTTTATGGCATCCATTTTCTCCAATCCGTTCAATTTTCTGCTTTTTGTTCTAGATTCTTATATGAATCTGTATTTAATTTTGCTAAAATGCCTTTTCTTGGCCTTTCTCGTCACATTTTCCACGATATCACCCTTCTATGATTGTTTTTATTAAAAAAATTTATTTATTTATGCCGAGGCTTGATTCCCCGGCATGTAAATATTATAAACCTATTGTCTTACCCCCTATACCACATAGACAGCTGGTGAAGTTGGGGTTAATTATGCTTATAGGGGCGTAGATGAGACTGTATACGCCAGGAGCTTCGCATTGCGTAACAACATGTTCAGTTTATCAGATTCTCGATTGAATTTCATTAAATATCGAGATTCTCAATATATAGTGAATTTCTTTAAGTATCGAAATTCTCAATATATAGATTTTACGTATCAATATTGCAGTAATGCTAGTATGCTTTCCAATATCATTCACGATGTGGATCCTGGTAGGATTTATTGAATAGTTAAGTTACCCAGAGTCTTTTGTACGATTGGGAAAAATGACAAGAAAACACTTATGAAAGTCTTGTTGGATTCCCCCAAACACCCAGTGTTCTCTCCACTGTCCATGGTAATATTTCCTGTGGAAATACTTAGATTCATCAACTTCTACAATGTTAGCTTCACCAGCATCGTTAATTTCTCCGATTTGCATTGGATTCTGCTCAAGCCATTGTTCACAGAATTCCCTATGGAAGTTGCACCACTCTAATACAGTTTTTAGATCAAAAGAAACCTCTATGGCTATGGCCTCTTGAGGAAAGTCATTAGCCCAACAATAAGTTGAAAGAATAAGATTATAAAGAGATGTGACTTTTCTTAAACCAGCTTCCTTGCCGAATACTACGTTTAGACTTACAAGCAAAACAATGCCATGTCTTACAATCAGAGAGATCAGCACGAGATATTAAACCACATGGAATATTGCATCGAGGACAAATACATAAATTTGATAGAAGTCTGTGACGTGCGCACCACCTGATAGTGATATTAAACACACACTGTGTCAGGCAAAAGACGTAATGTCGTAGGATTCATTTAGAATAGCCTGTGCCTTGTTATTGTAATACTAACATATGAAATATTATGTTTTATGTATATATACTTACCGAAAACTCATTGTAGTTGGAAGCCATTTCAGTTTCACGCTTTGATTTGAAACACGACACGACAAGACAATTTGCGAATTAAAACAAGCATTAAGATAATAATATAAACTCAAACTGAATGCATAAAAACAATTTCTTAGTTCATACGCGAAATTCTATGCAATACCTTCCAATTGTTCTTCGAATGAATGGTGTTCCTATATCACCCACAGATAAAGCTCGTAAGTTATTTTTTATTCGAATCTCTTATATACTTCTCAAATCTCTACAACCTGTAAATCATGTTTGTTATGTATTAGACAAATTCGAAGCGTACATGTCATTATTTGACAGTCAACTATATAAGATCTTTAGTAAATGCTTTTTGTGGTCTTGCGCTTGGACCTTTGTAATTCCCTGTTTGTTAACTTACCAAAATCAATGTTCAAGGCTCCAAAGAATTCAAATGCCTCTGCAAGGCTTCTCACCAAGAGTCCTTGGAAAACCTGCAGTATACCTCTCCTAAAAGAACTGCATTGGTTATTTTTATGTAAGCGAATCAACCTCAAAGTTCTGTGTTTTACATACAATTCCATGTTTAAAGCAGGCCCTCTCTATATATTCAGAGTGCGTTAATTGTCCTCTGCTTTTTATTGTATTTATTGAGTATCTGAGTAGGCAGGTAGGCGAATCCGACCCAATGGAAAAACTCGTGTATGCAGACGATCTGGCGGTGATGGCGAGCAGCACAGAAGAACTACAAGCCAGAATGGAGAAGTGGGACGAACTGTGTGATGTACACGGGTTAACGGTTAGTAATGAGAAAACCGAAAAAGTGAGCTTTACAAGAAAAGAAGATAACGAGCCTCTGAAAATCATTCTAGTTGGAGTTGAGCTCACAGAAAGGAGATTGTTGAATTATCTGGGATCTTTGGCAAACAGAAAAGGGGAGTCGACAGGGGAGGTGAATCGGAGAAGACAGTCAGCGGCAGAAGCGTGGAAAAATATATAAGCTCTGTAATATACGGTAAGAAGATTAATCTAAGAATGAAAGGAAAATTGTACGAAACAATTGTTCGCCCGTGTCTCCTATACGGGGTGGAAGGTCACAACATCACTAAGAAAGAAGAGGAAAGGCTATGCGTGATGGACAAAAACTTCCTGAGAAAGATGGCGAACCAAAAATTGGTGGACAGAGTCCCATTTTAAGAACTTCAAATCAAGCCGTTGAATAAACTACTAACAAGGAAAAGGCTAAAGTGGTTCGGGAAAACCATCAGGATGGATGACTGCAAACTACCCAAGTGATTAGCATGCTCGAACTACCACAGGGGACAAACCCTCGGTTAAGGCCAAGAACTAGGTGGGCGGATACCATCGGGAGAGATCTGACAGGTGCTGGAGCCTTAGATTGGGACCAGGGCTGTGGTTGGCGAGTGATAGGGCCAGATGGCGGGTTGTGTGTGATGTTTGAGAGGGTACTTCTTTATCGTTGTATTGCTGTTCGGTCTGTTGTTTTCCTTCGTAATATTTTTTTGTGCAATACAGTATGTACTGTACATAGTAAAAATTGTGAGTGGTTTGTTGTTGCCAGTGACATTTTGGAGAAATGGTTTTCCTGTGTTTTGTCCCCCCGACCCCAGCAATGGGAAAAGGGGAAGATAATAATAATAATAATAATAATGCAGTAGCCTATCATTATAGCGTTGACAATTGAATTGATTCATTAGTCTTTGAAATTATTGTATGACTTAGGCCTTGATATCAATACTTCAATAGGCTTGGAATGGAAACTATTATTTTTCACCGACTATTACTCCTATTCTTTAGGTCTCTGCTATCTCTAGTCTACTGAAACCAGGTTAAGGCTCGTCTTCTTCATCCTCGTCCACGTCTTCGTCTTCTTCCATTGCTCCGGTTATTTTAGTGGATGAAGCACTTCCAGGAATCTCAGAAAATGTGACTGTGATTGTTTTCCCCGAAAATATTGAAAAGGGTGGTGTCGTTGAGGGTCAGCGAAACGCTTGGTACACCTTCGGTGTCACGTCGCTTCTTTAATTTAGCCTTTACTAGTTCTTGTAGATAGTAAAAGCGCTTCTGAAGCTGCTTTAGTACTTCGAAATATTTGCAGGTTCAGGGTTCATACAGAATAATTGTAATAAAATCCAGGACTTTTCCAGGAAAAATGATTCAAAATTCCAGGATCCTTTTTGTCAATATTTTTTCAAATGCCTCGTCATCACCCTTTATAGCCACTGCATCTG
Organism: Nematoplana nigrocapitula; assembly: GCA_032274565.1. Taxonomy (NCBI): domain Eukaryota; kingdom Metazoa; phylum Platyhelminthes; order Proseriata; family Nematoplanidae; genus Nematoplana; species Nematoplana nigrocapitula. The sequence continues at coordinate 8,683 of JAUYWV010120304.1, forward strand.
TACATTTTTAATAAGAACGAGAGCCTGTTTCACATAAAAACTTAGGATAAGTTATTAACTAACTTATGCTCATATATTATAATATCGGTATATGCTGACTAAATCATCGAGGTATGATGGTGCCTTTAGAAAAAATTGAAATGATGCATTACTTTTAATTTTCATAAAATGTTCAAGCTGTTATACTGCAACGATGAAATATATTTTTGAAAAAAAATATTAGGCAACATAATGAAATTCCAGGACATTTTAAATTTTTTAGTATTTTTGACAAAATTCCAGGACTTTTCCAGGTCCATTTCTAAATTCCAGGATTTCCAGGGCCATTTCTAAATTCCAGGACTTTTCCAGGATTTCCAGGATCTGTATAAACCCTGAAGTTCTAACTTCTCGGCGCAAAAGGCCTCGTAGTCTACATCTTCCTATATCTTGGCCTTCTGTTGATTAATTTGCACTTTTTCTTGTTCGTATTTAACAAGGCCGAATAATCAGTCAATATCAGGCGCGTAGCTAGGATTTTGTGACGGGGAGGGGGGTCAATGAAAATTGTGAAAATTTTCCGACAAAGTGTAAAATATTTCCGAAAAATTACACACATGATGCATGAAAAATTTCCGACAAAACCCTGACGGTGACCCGCCCCCCCCCCCTTTGGCTACGCGCCTGAATGTCTAAAAAAGCGCTTCTAATGCTGGGATTCATTTTAACCGAAAGAGAACTAAGGAATTGAGACTTATAAGTGTGTACATAGGGATGTTATATTTAGCAGCAAGCCTTACACGTGTGTGAACTCTGATTGGTTAGTTTCATTTGCGTCACGACTACAGGTGACGTGTTTTACTCCTGCGCCTGGAAAATGTTGGTGCATACCATAGAGATATAAATAAAAAAGAAAGGAACGTTGACTGTAGTTGGGAATTCCCCTGATGGGTCATGTGTCACTAAAACAAATCGCTTCTATTTATTTATATTTCTATGGGTTGCTACCATAGATATCAGACAATGGTAGCTATATATAGATTGACTGCCTGGTGCAGTTGTGGATTAATTTATGTCGCCTGCCCTTTCGCCTAGCAGTGAAGATAGCGCATACAAAACAACAGGGTTTAATAGCAAAATACACTAGATTAAAACAATATGTAATATCTATGGAATAAACCTGTTTAGTTAGAAGACTCCAGATGTTCTCAATGGGATTTTGACCGGGTCTTAGTGGCGGTTGGCGAACTGTTTCAATATTATAGGATGCCAAATATTATGCTCTATGTTTAGACAAATGCAAGGAAAAAACACAATTGCCTAATCTGCAAAGAAGGTTGCTACCTTTTTGGGTTACGAAAAAGATGATATCAGTCGTTTTACAGGTCACAGTTAGCGTAGAGCATCAGCCCATGCTATTGCGAACTCTGGGGAAGCATCACTAGCTCAATTACGATCCTTGTACAGATGGTAGAGCAGAGCGATAATACTGCGAATGAATATATTCAAGAAAGTGCGCAAGATAAATTCCGGTTTGCACAACAATTAGTTGGTACATCAGGGTCACTGATGCAGGAAGTTTGCCACCGATATAAGATTATGACCCATTTCGCGTGGTCGTTGGACCGTTTAAATTATGTACTAATGTCAGGGCAGACAATCCGCTAGAATTAAAATGAATAATCAATAATCAATTGATAGTAGTATTTGATAATTACAAATGCAACCAGCAAACGCTAACAAAGTTAACATTAGTGAATCAACAATAACGTCCATAATATCAAACAAAAGTGAAAATGTTCAGAGGTAAACGGCCAACTTGGACCCATTTTTCTCAATAACAGCTGTAGGGACAGACAAATTTATCTTTTCTTCAAAGCTGAACGAATTAGTTGCTGATGTCGAAATATTAATGTGTTTATTTGCTGGAATTTTGTTTCCAATCGTTTCCGAAATAACATTTTAAGTATTCTGATCAATAGCTTGTGTGATGCAATCAGATAACCCTCTCTGCTTTGCGCAACTACTAACGGCATTGTTATGTCCAGTAACTATCTGAATATCAGCAACGTCAACACCTTGGTCCCGTAATTCGGAGACAACAGTTGATAGGATTGCATGATTAGCATATGTTTTTGATAGTCCTGTTTTTTAAATAGTTTTCATCATTTGACAAAGTAAGTTTTTACCAACAACTTGTGTTTTCGTGATACCAGTAAATATCTTCTGGCTTTGTACGCTCCTTAGAATTTGAAAACAGACATTTCACTGATTCAGGGATTTACTGAAGTACATTTTCAGTAATCGTACAGGACAGTGCTCCCGATCAAGTGGTTTATCATACATAACAATGTTTTTCTTATCCTCGAATTCTTTACGGTTAAATGATGCCTTTACATTATTGCTTTGGATAATTCTTTTAAATTCAACAAAATCTCTCTCGCTACTATCCATTCCAAAAAACAATGTCCTCTTTTAATAAACTTCTTAATCATTCGCGACCCCTGAAGCCAAATTGGAAACACAATTTGAAAAAAGTATTCTTCCTGTAGAACAGCTGGTGTAGATCTATTGAAATACACTCTTAGTTTTGTAAGATCCTCCTTTTCGCATTTCAGGTTCAGATAATCCAGACTTTCTATTTAGCAAGTACTTGCCAACCATTGCTTTTAGCATATTATTGGCGCTCTGGAATTCTGGGTCGGAAATAATATTGATAATTCTATTTAATGGAGCACTTGATAAATATTTCTGGATTCCAAATGCAAAGAATATTAAATATGATGCCAGATGGTGAATAATATTCACCATTTTCCAGTCTTAGGGTGCTGTAAAAGTATCGTAAATACTGGCTCAAATAACGTACTGGCATTGTTTCAATGCTTGATGGCATACCTTTGGAATCCAGAAACTTGATTAATATATTCTTTGATTGAATTTCTTGTTATACACTTCGTTTAGTAGTATACTATAGCTACGCTCCAAATCACCAGCCATGCGTGACGAACCCCCCACCCCCACCCCGCATGCGCACGAACACGTTTCCGACCGATGAGTCACCACCCACCCCCCTGCGCGCACGAACACGTTTCCGAGTGATGAATCATCCACCACCCCCCACCCCCACCACCACCCCCCAACCACC
>JAUYWV010120326.1:0-11804 GCA_032274565.1 Nematoplana nigrocapitula
ATAAAACAGTGTCATATTTTAATGTACATATGTATGTATATTAGTAACTAAAATATTAAACATTATCATGACAAAGTTCTATACGAACAAAATTTATTAACAAAAAAAATATATTTAAAGTCTAACCCGGGATTGAACCCGATACCTTCTGATTCAGAAGCATACGCTCTAACCACTGAGCTACGCCTTCACTTGTTTCAACTAAACAATAGAATTAACATAATGCTTTACTAGAGGGCTGGTTTTAACTGATTTACTATACATAGGTACCTATCTTATTATCGCAAACTTGCACATAGGTATATTGATTGTACTAACTTGGACCTTCTTTACTTCTTCTTTTATAGTCAATCTGGCTCTGTCTCATCTGCTGCCCCTGTCTCCTCGTGTGCTGCCCCAGACACATCACCCGGTGCCCCTGTCTCTTTGTGTGCTGCCCCAGACACTTCACCCGGTGCCCCTGTCTCCTTGTGTGCTGCCCCAGACACATCACCCGGTTCCCCTGTCTCCTTGTGTGCTGCCCCAGACACATCACTGGCCCCTGTATTGTTGACTGTGAACTCTGTCTTGTCACATGACATTGACTTAGGGAAACTTATTTTAAGTGGAGATGAGCCTGAAAAGATTTCCGATTATGCAAAAGTACAATACTTAACCAAGCATATTGTTCCAACAAAGGATACAGTATTACATTCCAAAAAAGTGTATAAACCTTCCAAGAAAAGAGAAATATCATTACAATTTCAAAAAAGTTGGTTGCAAGACTACCCTTGGTTGGTTTACAGCCCAGCAGCAGAAGGTGGCCTATGCAAATATTGTTCATTATTTCCTCCTAAAAATGTAGCTAGTATTTCAACTGGCCAACTTGTCTCGTGCGCTTTTCAAAAGTATGAAAAAGCTAAAGGAAAGGATGGTCTCCTCGATAAGCACCACAACAGTCCTTTCCACAAAGCTGCGATGGAGGCGGGAAAAAACTTTCTTCGTGTGTTCGAAAAACCCGAGGATTCATTTGAAGCCAAGCTATCTCAACAACAAAAGCAATTGTACGATAAAAATCTGCATCTACTGAAATCAATTGTTGATGTTGTCTTACTCTGTGGAAAGCAAAATTTGCCCTTAAGAGGACATCGGGATGATTCTACCTCCAGCGATAAAAACCAAGGTAACTTTCTAGCTATTTTGAATCTTTTGGCTGAGCATGATTCTGTGTTAAAAGAACACTTGCAACAGAGAAAGAAAAATGCTTTGTACACATCAAAGACTGTGCAAAATGAAATTATTGAAATTATCTTATCTCACATGAAATCTAAATTAACAAATTGTCTACAGACTGAGTCTGCTTTCTTTTCAATAATTGCTGACGAATTAACTGATCAGTACACCAATCAAGAAATTCTAGCCATTTGTCTTCGTTTCGTTGATGATTCCACCATAAAGGAAATTTTTTTTGATGCACTGTATGTGGAAAGAACAACTGGAGAAAGTTTATCAAAATCTATTTTATCATCCCTGGAGCAAGGCGGAATTGACATCAGTAAATGTAGGGGCCAAGCATATGATGGAGCTGCTGCTATGTCTTCTGAAAAAGTTGGTGTTCAAGGACGGATCAAACAAGTGGTCCCTCAGGCACTGTACATGCACTGCAAAAGCCATGCCCTCAATCTCACTATTGCAGCCTCCTGTAAACATCCACCCATCAGAAATATGGTTGATGTACTCAATGAAGTGTTCCTCTTCTTTGACAATTCGCCGAAACGGCAGCGATTCTTTGATAGATTCATTGACCAAAGCACATCAAACAAAGAGAAATTAAAAGGTTTGTGTAAAACAAGATGGATAGAGCGGCATACTTGTTTTCAAACTTTTGAAGAATTGTTTGTGGAAACTTGTCTTTGCTTGGAAGGAATTGTCACACCGGAGGCAGCTGCATCACTTTACAACGGGGAATCGTGGTCGTGGGACAGAGAAACACGCGTCAAGGCCCAAGGATTATTGTCGAGTTTACAATCATTTCAATTTATTGTAACATTTTTCTCCGTAAAAAACACACTGGACATCATAAAACCTATAACAACAAAGCTGCAGAAGTCAGATTTAGATATTTACGATGCCTATACCATGTTGGACGACACTACCGCCAGTATACAGCGTTTCCGTGACAATGTCGAAACTGACTTCAAAATTATCTTTTCTGATGCTCTCGACCTTTGTGAAAAAATTGGAGGCACCGTTTCTATTCCTAGAGTTGCAAATCGTCAAATGCACAGAGAGAATGCTCCACACTCATCTCCTGAAGAATATTACCTGCGCAATGTACAGATTCCATTTTTGGACTTCCTCCTGATGGAGATGAATATGCGTTTTTCTCAAGATGATCGTATATGTTCTGCAATTCTTTCACTTGTCCCTGCTGGCATTGAGCGTATGTCTGATATGGAATTAGAAGAATGCTACAAAAAACTGTTGTTTTGGAAGAATGATTTGCCATCCGCATCATGTCTTCGATATGAACTCCGTGAATGGAAGAGACAAGTAACAGCCATGGCAACTCCTACGGCAATCAATCTCTCAGAATGCCTGTCACTTTTAGATGAAGACATTTTTCCGAACATCAGAACACTGGTCACTATTGGGTGCACGATGCCAGTGGGAAGTGTCCAAGCTGAGAGAACGTTTTCTTGTATTCGAAGGATGAAGACATACCTACGTAATCGAGTAGGTCAACATAGACTGACTGGTTTGATGATGATGCATATCCATAATGAGATACCCATTGATAGCACAGTGATTGTGAATGAGTACATTAAAAGATATCGAAGGAGAATGTTTTTGGAATATGTTATGTAATTGTAAAAAAAGATGTATGTACATTACAATATGTAAATAAGTTAACATTGGTAGTGAAAACACTTTAGACATGATTGTGAACTGAATGAGTATACATTAAAAGAGATTAAAGGAGATTGTTTTGAGTGTACATTTTATGTAATAATTCTGAAGGAAAATGTATGTAAAGTACAATATGTAAATAAGTTAACATTGGTATTGAAAACCTTTTCATTCAGTTTATATTGGACTTTGTTTTTGAAATTTGCTATATTTTGTAATTGAATGAATATTATTTTATGTAAATAATAAATACCTACCAACTTACAACTTTACAAATTATGTTTCTAAAGTGCCCTTTTCTAAAACTTGAACCACCCCCCTCAAAATTCCTGGATCCGCCCCTGAGTTTCCTATTCACTCTGTTTAATTATTTTCCTATATTTAAAGTTCGTCTCTCACTCTTTCCATTTATTATAATAGTCTGTCCCCTGGCCCTAGGCATTTAGTCTACTGAGCCAACAGCCAACTAGGCACCTCTGTAGACTATACATCTAACTATACATCTAGAGAACCAACTAGCCAGTGCCTTATTAATGTTGCTGATGGTTGGAGTATATTAGACGGTACTCGTAATGTCGGCCCATACGCATACTGTCCGGCCGGTTTGTGCAAGATAAAACTGTTGGGAATCATCGAGACCATATATACATACCATCCAGCCAGTTTGATACATAGGGCCCTATTGTGAAACTGACTTCAACCATCCAGCCAATTTGATACAGATCCTAATAAATCATGGCTTATGGGAATCATTTGGAAACTGATTCCCTTGGCTGATTTATTAAACCAATAGAAGTTGGAGCTGCAACTGGAAAGGTTGTTGGAAGCTGGAGTGATGCGCGATGGTGGCCAATAGATGGTTGAAGTATATGACTAACAAAGAGGGAACCCATTTCGAGAACATGATGCTTCTGTCTTATGTTCCACATCAGAATAAGGCAGTAATATTGTTGATGACAATGCATGTGCATGACATCATTCCTGACAATGAGAAGCTATTATCGGAAGTTATTGACTAATACAATACAATGAAGGCAGATGTTGACTCCATTAACTAGCTCGTCATGACTTACTGTTCTCGCAGAAAGGCCAGTTGTTTTGTTCCAGAATGCTTTAGACATTTCCGGTTTGAACAGTATGGTAATATGGCTCAAAAGGAACCCACTGTGGAAACATCATGCCCTCTGCCAGAGATGCTGCCTTTACCATCATGAATTTGTAGATAGCCTGATCCAGGTTTATTTAGCTGCACATTTTATGGAGCGGCCCCACTCCATGCCCTCTAAGGATTAAGCCTCAACTGGAGAAAGCTTTCCCTGTTGTTGATTGTCGCAGCTATTATTCCTCCTTTAGTTGCTGGTCATCAACATCAGGCAAATAATTGAGCAATAATATAAATTTCTATTGATTTAAATATACAAATGTTTCTTTACACATAACTCTAATGATAACTGAATGTGGGGGAACTACTATTTTATGTGGTACGTGTACAGGTCGGATGGTTGAAGTAAGTTTCACAATGTGTAACCGGCTGGATGATACACATACCGTTGGCCCATATGCGTACTATCTGATATATTCCAACTATCCGTAACATGATATATAGACTATAGTATTATGGAACGGGGCGGTGTAATAGCCACTGGTTTCTTATTACACGGAAAGGGGCGGTGCAATAACCACTGACTTACTACACCAAATTACTAATAGCCACTGCCTTTTTCTTTAAATATTTTTAGATATTTACACAGTACATAATGATATCTTTTAAACAAATATTTCAGTTATACTATGAAGTTACATATATATAAATATCAAAATATATTTTAAATATAATACTAACCTAAAATAATTTTATATGTACCACCTTGCTTACAAAAATATATTTTCAAAAAATAAAGTCTTCAGTATTAACCTTATGAGACTATAATTTCTACATAACTTATATAACACTTTGGAGAATAAACTTTAATAATATGTGCATGCAATGTATATCTATCAAATAGACTGCATATACAAGATAACGCTTACTTTTGTGTTAACACGCTGTATTATAATTCAGAAATCGAAATTACTAGACTGGATTTAAACAAAAAAGGGATGAACAATGATTAAAGCACTTCTCGAGTCCATTTTGATCGCGGCCTCTTTGAGGAGGGCGGCAATCGATGTGGACCGGGAGCAGCCTGTGATGGCTCTACATGGCGGCTTCTCGGAAAAGCACTTCAAGGAGTTTGCGGTTGGAGTTGTTGTCGTCACCGTCCATGCGGAACTCGGCCACACTCAGGCCATCCAGTGAGGATAGGCCCTAGTGAGGAACCACAACACCACCCGATCGTCGCCCAGCTTGCCTACGTCGTGTAGACAACACCGTCCCTGAACCCCGCAAGCGCCGGGCAGAGGAACCAGTGGTCCTTCTCAACTCGCACTCTGCTGCATGCCAATTCGCTGGCGGGAATAGCCTGTCCTGGGGAAGTGAACCTCTCGCAGCTGCACCAGCAGCACCTGCTCCCTAGTTCTACTCCCTGCATCTTGTCGCACTCCCCCTTCATAAACTTCCCTTACTCTACCATCTCAACCCGATCGGAACACCAGGCTCCTCTTCACGACAGCCTTAACTGCATTGAAAGAAACCCCGACACCTTCCTACTGCAAGCCCACTGCCTCCTTTGCCACCCTATCCGCTCTCTCATTCCCCTGAACTCCTCTGTGGCCCGGCACTCACTTCAGGATGACCTGGACCCTCGATCTCCGCTAACCTCCCTAACTTCACTCTCAGCTCCTCCACCCTCCGACTCCTGCTCGGCTTACCCTCTTTCAGCACTCTCAGCAGCGCCTGACTGTCCGAGCAAAACATCATCCTCCCCTCCGGCTTCATCTCCATCGTCCTCTCCACCGACATATCCAACGTACGCTACTACCTCCGCCTGGTATGAATGGTTGCAGGGAGACGCTGCTCAGCGCATCTAGGGCAGACCGGCTGTCGGAGCAGATCAAGTGCCGTCCACCCCGACCCTCGGTCGAAAGCCAATTCACCGCCAGGCTCAGTGCAGTCACCTCTGTCTCGAAAGACAGTTGTTGTTGTTGTTTTGGTTTATAAAGAGCAAAGATTGTGTTGTGCTAGTAAGCAAATATTTAATTCATCTAGTTCAGTATTTGCTATTTGATACAGCAATTGCATATTTTCATGGCAAAATGTAACACAATTAGGTTTCCCTTCTTCTCTTCTGAATAGTTCATTATATCATTAACATAAATTAAGTATAAAATGGGTGAGAGATTTCCACTCTATGGCAATCCCCAAGTAACATTGACCTCATTAGATATTACATTATTGACTTCTGCCACATGTAATCTTTTGGCTAAGTAGCTTCGAAACCAATTTAGTATAATCCCTCTTATTCCAATATTTTCTAATTTTTTATTAGTATTTCATGGTTAACTGTATCAAAAGCTTTTTTGATGTCAATAAATATTGCTGCTTTTTATTGTCTATATTTTCGTAGATATCATCTAAGAGGATTGTCAATGCATCTTCTGTAGAAGTGATACAACAAGCATCAGAACACTAGGCAGCACTGGCCGGGTGGCAGCAGCACAGTTAGACAAGAAATGCGTGTGAAAGTGACACGGCAGAAAAGGTGTGAATGCGGTGTTAAACTGGCAGTTAGGGGGTAGGTAGGTGACTGGTGAAAAGTTAATGCCGCCACAACACGTCACAGTGCTAAGAATTCGTTGGTATGCGGAGGAGAAGGCCAATGTTATATTTCCAGGTTAAGCTTTCTTTAGATAGTATCGATTTCAACAATGCATCATATTAATCCTATTTTACATTTATACTACTTATTAAGTAGTATGCAATTACGCAAAATATTCTTCTCAATTTCTTCAAAAAATCGATACTATACAAAAACTATACTATATTCGGGCAACTTGTTCTAATGAATTGGGCAGCAGAGAGGGAGATGATGATGCAAATGGTCGTTACTCACTGGATCCGCTTGCACTAGGATAGCCTGAAATGCATGCAGACCAAGGAAGAGAAATGTTTTGTAAAGCAACAAAGTATTGTATTATAGTAGTTGAATGAGGAATTTATCTTCCTTTTTTATAGATAATAAAGAGAACCACCAAGTGAAGATAAAATAAAATGTTTTATTGTCCTGACGTTTCGGACAAAAAAAACATTTTATTTTATCTTTACTTGGTGGTTCTCTTTATTATCTATTATATTATACCTATTCTAAATTTATGCTACTAACTGAGTAGTATGCAAATATATATTTTTATAATTCTAGCAAGGCTAATAGAATACACATACCAGAGTCGTCGCCTTGTACGAAGTTGACGTCATCAGCAGGCTGTTGGGGTTGGGCATTCGCTCTGGCATGAGCGCGCAGATGTGAGGTGCCACTCACGACGGAGTGACGAGAGGAGATGCCGCCTGTGCTGATGGTTCTGCAACAGGGAGACAAAAAGACAATGAAGGACGACCGAAGAACCAGTCAAATGTACAAGATGGAACTCACTCAAATTTAACTATCCTCTTCTTTCCCAGGTACTTCGCGTGATGAATGTTTAATCTGGAGGATTAAAAAAGTTATGTCATCAGTGGCAGAGATTTATTCCGAATTTCGAAAACGAATGAAAAAGGATAAAGAGTTTTGAAAAATTAACGATTTCCGGCTGGGTAGAAAAAGCATTTCTTAGGAAATTTTTCTGGTTATCTGAACTGACTTATAATTAAGACGAATGATTACAATGCTACATGTTAACTATGTAAAACAAAATTTTCGCTTCACCTACGAGACTAGAGTATAAAACTACAAATTTGCACTAAATTAACTGCAATTTGCACTAACTTCACCAGAATTTTGAAATAAATTCACTAAATGCAATGTAATTTGAATTAAATTCACGGTAACTGTGACTAAAGTAAATACACTAGATTTTGAACTAAATTTAACCGAACTTTGGTTAAATGCACTAGAATTAAAACTAAATTTAACCGAACTTTGAGTAAATGCACTAGATTTTGAACTAAATTTTAACCGAACTTTGGCTAAATGCCCTAGAATTAAAACTAAATTTTAACCGAACTTTGAGTAAATGCACTAGAATTTCAACTAAATGCACTAAAATTAAAACTAAATTTAACCGAACTTTGAGTAAATGCACTAGAATTTCAACTAAATGCACAAAAATTAAAACTAAATTTAACCGAACTTTGAGTAAATACACTAGATTTTGAACTAAGTTTAACCGAAGTTTGGCTAAATGCACTAAAATTAAAACTAAATTTAACCGAACTTTGAATAAATGCACTAGAATTTCAACTAAATGCATTAAAATTAAAACTAAATTTAACCGAACTTTGAGTAAATGCTCTAGAATTTCAACTATGTTCACGGTAACTACGACTAAATAACTGGACTTTGAGTAAATGCACTAGAATTTCAACTATGTTCACGGTAACTACGACTAAATAACTGGACTTTGAGTAAATGCACTAGAATTTCAACTAAATGCACAAAAATTAAAACTAAATTTAACCGAACTTTGAGTAAATGCACTAGAATTTCAACTATGTTCACGGTAACTACGATTAAATAACTGGACTTTGAGTAAATGCACTAGAATTTCAACTAAGTTCACGGTAACTACGACTAAATAACTGGACTTTGAGCTAAATTCACGGAAACAGAGAATAAATTGACTGACTATAAATGAGCCGTTCTGGCAAAAGACTCTCGTAAATAGAGAGGGGATGCAGCCTTACTCGAGAAGGTCTAGAAATTCGATGCGATCGTGGACGGTGATGTTCCTCAGCCACACAGTCAGACTGTCGTCTGCAGCCGCCGAGAGAACATGGAGCATGGAGACGAGCAGGTCTCGCTGGCACTTGTCGTTCAGGTAGGCCGGCTGACGAGACCTCTGGTTCAACGGTCTGCGCGGGGAGTGCAACAGGGAGTAGTGTTGGGAGCACTCATCTCGCTATAATGCGTCTTGTATTTGAAATGTAACATCAATCATTAGCAAAGCTGTTGGAAATTATCTTCCAAAAATACCACAGCAATTTATTGAACGATGTATGTGTAAAGGAATGCAGCAAGGAGCAATATTCGGAACGCTCAACTCGCTATTTTTTGTTTCATATTTAAAATGGAGCACTAATTTATAGTTCAGTTGACCGCCTAAGGCTCGGTCTCGCCAGAATGATGTGAGGGATCTTGCTGCTCCTAGTCATGCTCTTATCTCCTAGCTACATTCCCATGTCCGATCAATGACCGACCCCAGGTACTTGTCTACGACATTGCACATTGCGATTTTCTGCCTCCCTGGTAGCTGGCAGTACCTTTGTCCTTTTAGTGCTGATTTTTATAATACACTCGCAAAAGAAATCTTCCAAAAATAGTACGACAACTTAATTGACCGATGTCTAAAGGAATGCAACAAGGAGCACTATTGGGACCACGCATCTAGCTCACTTGAGCATCACTGAACACGGACAAAGGAAGCATCATGGAGAGCACACCTGCGCTGCCTAGTTCTCTGCATCTCCACAGGAATGGGCGGGGGAGCCGACCTCTTTCCGCTGCCCAAACTGCCTGAGCTGCCGGCGGAAAATATTCGCTTGGGGAGGATCTTAGCGGCGATGAAGACCGAATCCGACCACTCCGTGGCCTCCTCCTCCTCCTTGGAGGACTTGCGGCGTCGCGAGTCGAGGGCCGGAGTCAGGGAGGACGGCTGTTTTTCGGCTGTGGGCGTCGTAGGTTCCATGTCCACATCGTCTATGGACACCAGATCGTCAAGGTCATCCATGTCCGCCCCGCTGATCAGACTGCCCCCGGCTGTCAGTGTGCTCGTGCTCCCTATGCTGTCCCTGTCGCGGTGTCGCAGCGCCAGGCGTTGGAGACTGCCGCCTGGAGTAAAACACAAACACCTCTAATGCAGCATATAGGTCACAATGAGTCCCTAATGGACGCGTGGAATACTACACTCTACTCTTCACAACTTCCAGTCTTCCCCATTAATCGCCCATGTTTCCGAAGAGTTATAGATTGACCTGTTCGTCTGTGATGCCGTTTAATTCCCGACATTCCACAGCCTGTGCTGCAAGATCTAATTTGTTTGAAACTTCTTCCTCGACTAAGTCCTCTTCCTTAACAATTGTTCCATAAAAAGAACAGCGGTCGCAAATCTATCATACTAATTTGTTCTATCAGCATTAGTATTGTACAACTTTCAACGTCTATGTCAAGTGTAGATGGTATTTTAGAACCTTCAATGTCTATGACAAGTCTTCACAGCATGTAGAACCTTCAACGTCTATGACAAGTGTCCACAGCATGTAGAACCTTCAACGTCTATGGCAAGTGTCCACAGCATGTAGAACCTTCAACGTCTATGACAAGTGTCCACAGCATGTAGAATCTTCAACGTCTATGACAAGTGTCCACAGCATGTAGAACCTTCAACGTCTATGACAAGTGTCCACAGCATGTAGAACCTTCAACATCTATGTCAAGCGTATTCGCTCTCCCGTGAATCCAGCTCACCTGCACCCATGCCGGCGATGGCGTCGAGCACATTGGTGTCCACCTTCCCCGACTGGTTGAGGTAGGCTCGGGGCAGGCTGTTGGTGTTGGAGGAGGAGCCAGCCGCCCCAAACACACTGCCGCCTCCGCCCTGGCCTGGCCCGGACAAACTGCAACTGCCCGCACTGCTGGCGAGACTCGCTGTGTCCGCCGAGATCAGACTCATCGGACGACTGCCACTGCCTCGGCCAAGAGTGCTACTTCGGTCTCCGCCACCTGCCAGCTCAGCGACGACCGACTCCCTGGCTTGATTCGCGTTGTAACCGGTACCTGGAAAAGAGAACAATTGAAATAGGACAGCAAGAACAACACTCGGTTGAATAGTTCACTGTAGAACCTATGCTGCAATTTAGATTTAATGAACTACACTGACACATATCAGGATACAGAGAACATGTTTCACATTTACCACAATGGCATGGGATAAATCAGTTTTGTCACATTTGGAGACACATCACGACAATGGCATGGGATAAATCAGTTTTGTCACATTTGGAGACACATCACGACAATGGCATGGAATAAATCAGTTTTGTCACATTTGGAGACACAATGGCATGGGATAAATAAGTTTTGTCACATTTGGAGACACATCACGGTCTTTTCCTGTCCGATGAAACACGTCTGGCAGTTGTATTGGAAGACTGTGATCATTTCTTGACCATCGCAATGACGCAATTGGGGCAGAGGTGCGGTTCTTGTTTTCCCAGAATCTCGTATATCCAAATATTGTGAGCCATATTGTTGAACCGGCTCCTGCTCACTTTTATTTATAAGGTTCAGCTCCCTTTCATTTATTAACTATCTACGAATTTCGGCGAATAGACAGTCCATGTCATCCCAGTCAATTCCCCAACACGCTTAGTAACACTATTAAAAGCGTGAACAATATGTCGGTATTCCAACCAGACCATCTTTCATTTGTTTATTGTTAACGCCTTAGGATAATTGCTCAAAACCTCATCCAATTTACACAATGCAAAAAAGAGATAATCTCTTTCCTGATAGAATTTTCTATAAAGCTTTCCGCCTTCCCTTCTAGGCTTACATAGTCCTTTTATAGCGCCCACAAATGGCTAAAAGGGTTTCCGTTATAGAGTAAGCCGACTGAAATGGTAAAAATAGTAGGTCACCAAATCACGTGATGTCAAATTACCAGCACTTAATTGGGGGGTCAGTAGTAAAGGATAGCCACGCTCTGGACCATGACTCACCCCCCCCACCCCCCACCCCCACCCCCCCTCGCCTATAGATATGGAGTAAGAGACGAGAGAGAGCTCAGTTGTTGCCTTACTGTTGACGAAGACACACCTCTCC
>JAUYWV010120337.1:0-11804 GCA_032274565.1 Nematoplana nigrocapitula
TACCTCTGATACATATGTTAATCACACAGCCTCATCTGGGTGATATTAAACGGTTTAGCATCCCTTCTGAGACACTTCGTATGCTCAGTTGAGGTGTCTTGGTTGACAACAACAACAACACTAGTCTGATGGAATGGATTTGCGAGTTGAGTTCTGGCTGCCGGACCATTGGTGCCAGCCACCCGAAACTTTGCATGGGTGACCCCCTCAACCCTGCGGGAAACATAGGGGGCGAGGTCGGGTCAAGGTCAAGGGGTCGGGGTCGGGGTCGAGGTCAAGGAGGCTAGAAACGGTGTGAAATGGCCGTTTCGGGCAGACGGAAACCTCCCACAGAAAATTTCATAAAACAAAAGTTGCAAGGCACTCCCGAAAATGGGGGACCGGACTAGGGCAGGGTTGGGGTTAGGGTTAGGCATGTGCCCTAGCAACGTACCCAGCAACGCGGGTACCCTCTGCTAGTAGTATATAATATTGAAAAATGAGTGCTTCTGCCTACTCGTAGATGTATTTATCGATTTGTGTAACCGATATATGCCTCTTCGCCGTGCGGACAAACGTATAGTGATAAACTACTTCCGAGGAGGTAACCAATTTTGGCTTTTGGTTGTTGGTTTGATCGAATAGTAGTTTAACTTTATGCAATTTATTTTCATTAGAGATCACATTATTTTTTTATTGCTTCAACTTGTTTTGTCCCCACGAAAAGGTGAACTAAATATACATTGTAGATCGTTTTTAGACTTTGTCTATCGTAGGAGTGGAGAACTGGCTTTTTTTTTTAAAATGTCCTTTGCAGAATGGACTTTGAACAATTGAGACAAATAACGTTAGAAAGTATATTATTCATTTTCTGTTTTTTATTGCGCAGTGATTGAAAAGAGAGCGATAAAAGAATAAGCAAAGTGAAAGAATTTAAAAAGAAAGCGAATGAACGCGACAGAAATAACAGAGAGAGAAAATGAGAGATAGAGAACAACATTCCAGACGACCATCGCTCGACAGCTCACTTGGGACGCCGAATGTTCCAAAGTAGGCACGTACTGTAGATGTCTGATGAGACCCGCAGCCCCGACCGCCTGGTCTGTACCAGAAGGGGAGTTGAACACAATTCAGCCCACTTGGCGAGGCGGTCTTCGATGACTAAGTAGTGTTGGCCCCGGTAGTCGAAATATTCAGCAAATATTGTTCTATTGCAATTAACTTTGGTAAAAATTAGTTCTTAACACCAGCATGTGTTTTGCGTAATAACGTGTAATGAATGTTTTGTATTTTTATGTTAAAAGATTGTTCAGGCGTTTGACTAGGGTTTTGTCCTTGTTCCATTATATGACGATGAAATATTCTAGATTTCTAAGTAAAATGTTTTTAGAGCGAAATCTAACACTTACACTGGTGTTAACCTGACATCGCTGTAAGTGTTCTAATGTTTACTTGTATTTTTCTCATTTTTCAAAATTAATCCCAGGTGTTAACTTTACGTTGAGGTCATAATTCGTTAATTGTTAAAATCGTTTTGTTGTTACTCTAGTTCCAATTATGTTTACAGCACATGGAGCATTTATAGGAATCAGCGACATCCTAGATGAATACGATTTATAAATTAAGATGGGAATAAAATTAAGATTAAAATAAAATTCAAGTTGGAATAAAATTAGATTTGGAATAAAGTTAGGAGTAGAATAAAATTTAAAATCGAAAAAAATTAAATTTGAATAAATTAAAATGAAATATAATAAAATCAATAAAATAAAATGAAAAACATCTGATAGAATAGAATAGAATAAAATAGATAGCAAATTCCATTTGAGTAAATTATTTTTTGATATTTTTTGAAGGAGTAATTTTAGTAACACAGTAAAATAATTTTAGATATAAAACTTAAACCGTGTTAACACTTTACACAAGTGTTAGAAGCCTAAATAAAGTTAACACTACCACTTACACATGATTTAACTCTAGATTTGATCCCACCCAATGTATGAGATGGTATCAAATAATAATTATCTCCCGGATGGGTAATACTTTAAATGAGATTAGCTAAAAATAGATAATTCATTTCTTGTATTATATTGCTCGGCGATGGTCTAATTGATAAATCGAAACGTTGCATGAAATCCCTCGTCGTTTTCAATTAATTGAATTCAATTATCTCGCATTTCAGAGGACACCTCATTGAACTCGATATCGGCGACGTCTAGGCCACTGAGTCACAGATCGTCCCAAGATGTCACCTCCCACGACGGCGGGGCCATGTCGGACGACCAACACTCGAAAGCCCACGGATCCAGTCCGCCGCCACCTCCGCTGCTGTCCTCGTCGGCGAACAAGAAGTCGTCGCCGTCGAAGAAGCATCTCGACGAGCGGACGGGTTCGGACGGGCAGCCGGAAATCCCGGCCATTCTGCGCCAGCTGCCCCGCCTCCCGATCGAGCTGCCGAAACAGCGCAAACGGCGCAAGTGCCGCCTGATGCGCTTGCTCGCCTACATCATTTGCGTCGTGATCCTCCTCCTCGGGATCACCGGGGCCGTCTTCCTCGGACTGGGCGCCTACACCAGCGACCGGGACTTCCTGGCGGCCGGCGCCATTCTCAGCCTGTCCTGCGTCGGACTTCTACTCCACAAGTGTTTCCGCCGCTCGCCCAACCAATTCAAGGGCGACATTGCCGACTACATTGAAGCGGCGCCACTGCCTATCGTGAAACCTGGCGCCGCCGTCGCCGGTGGACAGCCCGTCGCCGGTGGACAGCCCGACGCCGTGTCGTCCAACAACAGCGATTCGGACGACGCGGCGAGCAAAAAGTCCAACCACCAACCGCCGACAGCGCCCCAATTCAACTCGCGGCGGTCCAGTGCCTGTCCGAGCATTACCGACCTGGGCAGCGCTGCTGCGTCCCATTCCCAGTGTGCGCGCTGCTCCCTGGTCGGTAGTCGGCCCTACGTTAGGCCGACCAGACATCAGCAGCGCCGGGAGTCGTCCGTGTTGAATTTGGCCCGGCGAATCTCCGTCGCCAGTAACACCAACTCACAGCCCTATTCGTCCGGTTGGCAGGCCCACGGAGGCAGCAGACACTATAGATTCCGCCGGAGTCTGAGTCACCCGTGGGAAATGAGCAGGCCAGAGAATCATTACAGGGAGTACGACTGAGTGTCCAGCCTCGCCTTCGTTGTACACAGTCGTGGTAAAATGTCTGTCATATTTGTGGGGCGTTTGCGCGAGCGTCGAGTGAAGCTTTTCTCTCTTTGGCATCAGTCGAGTTCGCCTCATTTGACGGCTTATTTTGTAATCTAGGCGTAAAATATTCATATAACTCGACAGGTAGTTTCTGACTACAGTTAACCTTTAGAACAAATTTTTCGATTATTCCTAAATATACAGTCTAATAAGTCTACCGATTACACCTAAACACCTGCAGATAACTGCTTTCGTGTCATTCACATGCAAAAACAGGTCACCCAATGGAATTTGTATATTGTTCAAATGTGATTGCAATAACATTTGTCCAGAAACGGCATGTTTGACAGGATATATCCACCAGCAGACCGATTTCTGGGTTATTGCTACTCGTCAGTACTGTGCTACAATAGATATCCCATCAAAATGTGTCCAATTAGAAATTTGTAAATAAACAACGGTTTCATGAACTCTTTCGTATCGAAGTATTCGGAAGAAAAGTGTAAATATACTTTACCCAAGGACAACTATATAGAATATCGGGACGGTCAACTACTCATTTAGTGGTAGTTTAGCCAAGAAGTCGACTATTTAACCACAATAAAAATATTTAGACGATACAAATCTACTTTCTTCGCACTCTTACTTCTTCACAATTTTGAGGAGAGTATTCGAATGGTGTCAAATAAACTTCTATATCTGTCCATCCCCCGACCATTTTGAAAGCTATTGTTAAGAAATCAAAATTTGGAATTTTTGTCGAAGGTATTTCTATTTTACTTGAACACTTTGATAATATCTCTTTTCCATTTAGAATACACTATTGTCCGTCTAAGGAGTGAACGAACGCATTGTCGTCTATCTTTAGACGCAGCCTTTCAGAGCATTATGGCATGTTATAGCAGTACCCAACGGGGAACAATAAAAAGCGGAACTATATGGAAAATAAGTAAATTTTACTATAAGGCCAGGCTTTTGGCAATTACTATATGAATAATTTACTTAAATTTACTTATTTTTTATATAGTTCCGCTCTTTTGTTCCCCTTTGGGTATCGCTGTATAACATCCGGGCTAAAGTTCCTCAAAAGTGGCCTTCAAAATGGTCAGGTTTGGAGGTCGGGGATGGGCAGATAGAATTTTATTTGACACCATTCGACTCCTCTAAAACATTTAATTAAGAGCAACAATGTGATGAATGTCTATTTCTATCGTCTAACTATTTTCATTGTGGATAAATAATCGTCCTCTTGGCTGAACTAGTACTAACAGCGTATAGTTCACTGTCCTGGCATTCCAGTAGTAGACCCCCTGTCTATGTCTAACTTAAATTATTAGCTTTCTCTGAATAGATAGGAGCCTAAGTTTTGTGCTAATGTTTCATATGCATCAAATTGAATCTTCAATATACGTCTTTGAATACAACCTTCTCCTCAAAGTTGCCTGTTTCGCCAGATGATATGTACGTCCCGATAATATAGTAGTCCGTGTTATAAAATTTTGTATAACACTAAAGCCTAAATCATGTTGACTTTTTAAAAAACGATATCCGCAGTTTCTCCTGTAGAATTGGTTGATGAAATATTAGAAATATGGATAACAAGTACCAAAGTCTAAATGACACTTTTGAAGTTGTTGAAAATTTAATTTAATTTAATTTTAAAAGTTTGATATTTTGAAAGTGTTTATAGCAGCAGGGGAAAAGGAAGTTTTGGGAGATAACTTGTAAAATTTGAATGCGGAAAGTAACAACATTCACATTTCGGAAATGAGTGAGACCGGACTATGCCAGATATAGACGTGTGCGTGTTGTGTTTGACATTATTTGAAGTTGACTTCCTTGTTGCACAGATATCCCAATCATGCACAACACCCCATATATACCTTCTCTCCAAAACTGACGGCGCGCCTACAGATCTTGACCTGTTCGTAGGCAGTCTCTCCTCAGATTGTGTTTGAAAGAAAGTTGTACGAGAAAGGACATCTCTGAGCCACCCTACCCCATCCCTCGGAAGAAAAGTTCAAATATCTTCTGAACAAAGTTCACAGTTAACCATGGCCCTCTGGGCAAAGTTACTTCCCTAGTCACAAGCTTTTGAATGGCGTGTAATTCGACAAGAAGCGCGAATAAAAATGATTCAATAAAAGGTGCAAAAAAGGGAATCCCACCACTGAATGCTTTTAAGTCAGTGCTATTACTAGCAGTGGGTTAGTGAGGTTTAGCAAAGAATACGGGGATAGTATAGTAATGCCTTTCTCGTTATACTTGTTGAGGCTCCTTGGTCAATGAATGTCGACGGGGGGGGGGGTGATATGTTTGGTATAATTGCGATCGAAAAGGGGGAGGGAGCTCAAAGAATTTATCAATGGTCGCATTTCCACTTCCGCGATTTTGGCGATAATAGCTTATACTCAGATAGAGCAATGGAGTATTCCCGAATATGACAGACGTTTTGCCTAATAATCCTACTAAATTCGTCTCCTGTTTTCTGTGGAAGCACCTATACATAGCCTATCACACCCACACCTGTGGAATAATATGTTGTAAATATATTATATATGTATTTGTACATACGAAGAAGTAAATATACAGAGTAAAGGGTATATTCAATTTGATATTGTGGCACCTTCGTGCCTATGTTATTTTTGTTCACTGGTATATAAGTACAGTAGGTTTTGGATAAATATCACTGTAACTCTACTTTTGGTGTGCATTCATGTGGATTTCCACCAATCAGTTAGCATGTGTACAGCCAGCCAAACGTTTGATGGAATGGTTTCAAATTATAACTGATTTACCAATCAATAATAATAATAATAATAATAATAATAATAAAGATTCCTATATTTTGCTGCACACTATATTTTAGTATATACAGTATATATACAGTATATATATATATGGTGTACAGTAGGGCACCACTGCGTGCATGTGTGATCTGCAGCACCGTTCTTGCCCCCTCCATGCACACTCGCGCAGGTGGCTCGCCTGGTGGCGTCCGAGAAGTTCCAACCTCGGGCACACTTCTTGGGACTGGATTTCTTTGTTGCAATATCGCCTCTACTCCAAGGCGTTTGCCCGAGCTGAAGAGGAAGAGCGAAATTCCCGAAAGCGGGTCACTTTGTAAGCAGATTTATTCGACCGTGTGCGCACATGCTTTGCTCGATAATATACACTACACACTATTCCTATATATAGTACCTTGGCTATTGCACAGCACCCAGCATCCCGCCCGTCCACCTATCTGGAGTTTTTCGAGAGAGTTCTAAGGAGCACCGCCCATTTCTCTACCTGGCACATACACAGCACCAAACGCGTTTTTAATACACTCTGTCTCTTCTGGCTATACACCTCCAGCACCCACTGCAGAGATGCTCTAATACCGATGACAGGGCACCACCTACTATAGCACCAACTAAAGCACGTCTAATATTCTTCGCTATTTTCTCTCTCCGAATGAATCTATATGCTCTCCCATTCTCTATATTTCCTTCCTCTCTCTTCGACTCTCTACTCTCTTTCTCTCTCCTCACTCGCCTTTCTTTATGCCTCTCTTTTCTTTTTGACTCTTTTTCTCTCTCCTTTCTTTATTTCTCCTTTATATCTCCTCTCCGGTTTACTCTCTCCTCTCTCGCCTTTCTTTATACCCTTGTTTTCTTTTTTACTATTTTTCTCTCTCCGAATCTATATGCTCTCGTATTCTCTATATTTCGTTCCTCTTTCTTCGCCTCTCTACTCTCTTTCTCTCTAAACACTCGCCCTTCTTGATATCTCTCTTTTCTTTTTTACTCTTTTTCTCTCTCCTTTCTTTATTTCTCCTTTATATCTCCTTCCTCTCTTTTCTCTCTCTCCTCTATTACTATCCCTATCTCCTTTCTCTCTCCTCTCCGGTTTACTCTCTTTCACTCTCTCCTCTCTCTCCTTTCTTTATACCTCTGTTTTCGTTTTGACTCTTTTTCTCTCTCCTTACTTTATTTCTCCTTTATATCTCCTTCCTATCTTTTCTCTCTCTCCTCTATTACTTTCCTTATCTCCTTTCTCTCTCCTCTCCGGTTTACTCTCTTTCACTCTCTCCTCTCTCGCCTTTCTTTATACCTCTCTTTTCTTTTCTCCTATTTTCTCTCTCTCTCCTCTCTTTCTTTCCCTGTCTCCTTTCCCACTCCTCTCCGGTTTACTCTCTTTCACTCTCTCCTCTCTTTCTTTCCCTGTCTCCTTTCCCACTCCTCTCCGGTTTACTCTCTTTCCCTCTCTCGCCTTTCTTTATGCCTCCCTTTTTCTTTTGACTCTTTATCTGTCTCCTTTCTTTATGTGTCCTTCATATCTCCTTCCTATCTTTTCTCTATCTCCTCTCTTTCTCCTTTTGTCTTATTTCTCTCTCATCTCCTGTTTCCTCTCTTTCATTTCACCTCCCTCTATCTCTCTTTTATTTTCTCGCCTCTCCTTTCTTCATATTTCTTCTATCGCTCTTTCCATATATATGAATGCTCAATCTACACGCATTATACGCACACTCAGTTAGATATTAACTCTCTTCGAAAAGCATTGTCAAAACTTGCTTTTTTGCTCCTATTATAATACCAGATAATTTTGGTGTGTATTTTGGCTAGATTTATATGAACGTGCTTATATGTGGATAATATGTATGCGCTATGCGGCAATACTGCCTAACTTTCTTGTTCCACTTTAAAGAATGCTGCACTTTTTGTATATTTATGCACACATTTAAGGAATATACATCACGATACTCTAGGGAGTGCAGGAAACGGAATTCAAGAGCAACAACGTTCATGTAGAATCGCAAGAAAACATTCCAATGGGAACAGATGGGTTAGTCAGACGATCAGGTTCCGTTGTGATATCATAGTTTACAACCAAATGGATGCAACTCCATTAACCCCACTCTTAATAATGTGTCGAACATACACGTAGACCTAGAATCAAGTGACACTGGCGATGTTAGCGACTTCAACAGAGTTAAAATGTAGAAGAATGCATATTTTTGATTGTATGAATTTTGGCACTGGAAATTGAAAAAATACCAACCATATTGTCATTATGCATAGTGAATAATTTAAATGCCTGTGATAAACAGCTTTTTATGTTTAGTGTGCTTTATATTTTAGAAACACAACTTATGACCATTCTTTTACTATCTCAAACAGATCGTTTTTGCAGATGCGATGCCTTTAACTATAGCGCACACCGCTTCTAGATGTAGGAAATTTGACCGCATGCATGCTCTAAAAATAAACTAGAAACACAAGATAAAAAACACCTAAACTGGAATCTGTATCGGAGAGCTTTTCCATTAGTCTTCAGGAATATTTCTGAATGATAAAATTAATGTTATTGCTGTGCGCTGTTTATTGCATAAGCCTTTAGATATTGTTATATTGTTGGAAATCCGGAGATGTGATCGTACAGGATGAATTGGCAAAATAAGTTATACATATAAAGAACAACTAGGAGAAGAAAGAATTACAAGATAAAGTATATACTAATCAAATTAAAAGTTCATTGAACCATAAAGAAGAAGTCAGTTTCCATATCGGCCGGTCGGTCCTATGCTAAAAAGAGACCAGGGGGAGATTGTCCCTCGAGTGACGCAGTTCGCTGAGCACTGAAATGTTGTGTTGGTGAACCAGGCAGGGGCGGAGAATTCGAACGTGTTGCAGAGATCGACGGATTTAGCGCCTGAATATTTGAGCATTCTATGAAATGAAGTAGACGGCTAACGGCTTTTGATGCAATGTATTCGACGTGGTGTTGCCATGTCAGCCTGTTGTTAATAATTACCCCAAGGACTTTCGACGATCCGAAAGGTGCAATTGGATTGTTTTCAAAATGGTGAAAGGAGACCAAATGGGGTGTTTTATGGAGAATATAATCTGATTCACGTTTATCTTCTTGACATTTACCAACATACTGTTAGCTGGCGCTCACTTGAAGATGTAGTCAATCTTGAACTGCATTTATCATTAATCGAGGTCGTTGATTAGCACAAGGAAGGCAATTTCACCATGCAGTTAGAGTTCTTGTGGAGCACCTGTATAGACATTGCACCAGAGAGACGTGGTGTCTTGATAGATTACTCTTTGCTGGCGCTTTGACAGTTTTCTAGAAATAATTTCCATTGGTTTCTATCTCCCTAGTTAGGTATTGATTCATCCGCAGTTTTTGCAACAATATTTTTCCTTAATGGGCGGGAAAGTTATTACTTTAAAATAATCCTTTGAATATATAATCATGCATTTCTCCTAAATTTGCCATTTCCATTATTATTCGATTCACTGTGGTATATTTGGGACAGCTTCTACATGGTGATCACATCTTCAGGAAGCAGCAACTTTATAGGGAACGGTAGACAGTGAGATGTACAGGAACATGCTGGAGACATGCAGAGAGATCCTGTCGATTAAAGAACAATTCCAAGACTCAGACTCTTCCAGCGAGATTTGGTGAAAGCTAAATCAACCTACGGGATATTATGAAGTAGGTGCTTCACACTATACAAGTCCACAACAACACATCAAGCCTTGGCTATTCAAGGATACCAATAATGTAGCCCTTGAGAAGCAATTAATATACAATATTACATTATGCTTTGTAGGTGTTATTTGTCCGTCATTGGCGCTGTTATAGTAACATTCTGACATGCTCTATTGCCATGGAGTATTATAAATGACTTTGAGATTGTGATTATGTGTGAGTTCATAAACACCGTCCAGAGAGTCTAACCCTCGCCGAATACACGACGCTACGTGACATTTGGGTATCACTTGGTGAGATCTACGCTGTCCACCTCTGTTCTTTCACGTAAAAATCACGATGGCCTCGTATTTCCCTGACGGGATCCCGCGCGATGCCCTGCAGTACTGGAAGTCATGGAGGCGCGTTAGGCTAAAGGCGCCTATAGAGTGACGACCACTACGACACATGACAACATCACGGAAGAGAGTAACCGTGTTTGTAGCTGGTGGGGTAGTCCAAGCCACGCCGAATCAATTCTGTCCTGGTAAATAAAGATGCTCCAACCAAGTATTGCCATGTCAGGTTTATTTTCTCATTCATACCAGATGAGTTTTCTCTATTTGTGTTAATTATTCTAACAAATTGAAAGAATTTAGAATATTTGAGTAATGATGTGCTCTCACGAATTTCAATGCGGTTTACCCAACAACAGACACATGATCGTAACGTAAATAGCATGGAATGTATTTGTCCAGAAATTGTCAAGTTGGCCTGACAAGGTTTCGAATGACAAGTTATTGCAAATGATGGGAATTGAAGAAAGACTTTTAAAAAGAATCAAAGAAAGAAAACTAAGATTTCCAGGTCGTCATCTACTCAGAAGTTCTAGCAGGAGTTTGCTTAATCTAATCTTGGAGGGTTCGACTGAAACAAAGCTTGACAGAGGATAGCAGAGAAGAACATGGGGTGACGATGTAAAAGATTGGAGTAGGATAGCAACTATTGGAGAAGCTGAAAGGAAAGCCAAGATGCGACATTGCTTGTGGCCAACCTTCGGAACGGAGACTGCATTTCATGAAGATAAAAAATCCAGAAACTACAAACAATGCAGAACAAAGTACTCAGAATCGCAACAGGATGCATACAACAAGATACAAGGCCTCCATGATCAATGTCAAATACTGCCACTTGAACATCATCGAAAACTCTACGAATCCCAAGCAAGAGAATTGTCACAAAATCCAACGCAGCTACTACATCACCTCATACAAGATCCAAAGCCAGACAAACCATCTTCCACAATCAACATTACACCACTAACATAGACACCCTCCACCTGCACAAACAACATACGAAGCGATCAAGCAAAACATGAAACTATGCATAGTAAACAAATATACTTCACACAACGCACAGACAACAAAACACTCAACCAACCCTCTCCTCCCAGCGACAAAACAGAACAATCTCTCCCACGCTTCACTTGCCGCACACTTTCACAACTCAAAAGCAACAAAAATCCCCTCTTCTTTCACAGTATCTTCACAATATCATTAACCCCACAGTGCACACCTCGCCTCTCTGCCCACTCTGCAAAACACATTCACACAACACCTCTTCTCCTGCATTCATATTCACGCAAACCACACCCCCATGGAGTTCTGGACGACCCAGTCGGGGTGGTCGGGTTGCTCCAGTAGTAGGGAACCAGGTTAGGAGATGGGTGGCGGACCCCCATAGCGTCTGACTCTGGGATGGGGTCACCAACATCAACATGATGATGGTGGTATTAAACCTATCATCAATATGGTGCATTAATAGTTGATCATCTCTGTACTTTACACTCACGCTGGTCATTTCTTTTATGTGTGAATCTATGAAAGTTCCAATTCACATTGCCAACACAAAACTGTCGCTGCTTTCTGATGCAGACAATCGTGAGATTTCTTCTTCCCGCTAGGCGGCCGCTCAGATGCGACCGATCTCCCTCAGGAAACTCAAAGCACAAATGGGTTCACCCTGGATAGTGGTTGGGTTGACGTTTGGTCCGCCGAAGACCCTGAGTCTGGTAGTAGTCCATCCGGGGCAATCGATGAGGATATGGGGGACGGTTTCTGGAGACCCACACGTTGTACAGGTGGTGTCGGAGTTCTCGATTTTCC
>JAUYWV010120348.1:0-11803 GCA_032274565.1 Nematoplana nigrocapitula
GGGGGGGTCCGGACCCCCTGGACCCCCTCTGGTTGCGCCACTGAGTAGACCCAAAGAAATTAATGCAGATGTACCGTGTGTCTTATAAATAATGAATTTTTCTATCAATCGCATATTTCTAATGGGAGACGTTTTAATTTTGTCAGTATATTAGTATATTTTATGTGGCATTTCTTACTATAATCTCATCCTAAATTTAAAATATGGGCTTGCGCTGTGCCATCATTTGGCATCACACGAAAGCTATATAGGAACATTCAGTGTTTGACGGAAACTCCAGAAACGACATTCTGACAGAATTAAAAAAATCCCATTTGATATACAGGATTGATATGAAAAATTCATTATTTATGAAGCACGCGCTACATCTACATGAATTTCTTTGAGCCTAAGGATGATCTGAGTTCATTCCCTTCCAGACTTTGGTTTACTACACATTTTGTGTTGATCTACTGTATATGTGTTGATATTTCTGTTGGCCTGTGTGTCTGGATAAAAAGTGTCATATACATCGCATGATTAGCTTTCAAATGATTCCATGTACTGATCAGGCGAATTGATGACTGGTATCAACATGTGACAATGTCACATATCAAGTCTTGTTATGAATAACTTTTGAAAAATCATTTTATAATATTTCTCTACTTTTTGTGTCCTATATTTAGTAATTTTTATTGCTATTGAAAATATACTTAGCTTTCTCGCGGGTACATTTATCCTCAGTCTCTCCGGTTATTTATCTGGCGGGGTATTCCTCATAATGTAAGTCTGTCATGTCAAGGCGTCAGGCTATAGGATGCTGATGAAACTCTGCTTTTCATTATAATAATGCATGAAAAGTTTGTAAAAAGCCATATGACAAAACTGGACAAATTTCCCGAAAATTCTTTAATTCCCTCTGAGTTTTATTGCATATCTTGGATAGAGTCATTGTGTGATAATATTATGCACATTATCAATCAGAATATCTAGATAATGAAAAACATTTTTACATAATACACATTAGATAGATGTATACTGCAAGGTAATTTATATGATGTGAATCATATGCTGAATTTGTAACATGTTTGGCTATTTAGATATATATTATCAGAACTATGTATATAATTTCGATAAATATTATCGTTATATTTTGTGGAAAAGCAAATTTGTCATTGAATGAGTAAGCACTCAAATTGTTTTAAATTTAAGGGAAAATATTTTCGCGTGGAAAATAATATTTTTGCGATATGGACTCGGAATATTTGTTCGACAGATGAGGCCAGTAGCTGATGAATAAACAGACACCAGATGGTTATCTATGTGGGCTGGTGCAATCTGTGCTGGCACACAGCAAGAAACTTATTTGCGAAGAGATTTAAAAAAAATGTCTATAAAAGTTACTTCGAATTCGCTATCTGTCTCACAAATCAGACCTTATCATATAGGAAAGGTGGAAATCTTTCCGAAACTTGTGTGGAAGAATCTTCTAAGTAAGTTCTTACAATAAACTTGTATAAAACTAGTTTTTTCTTCCTTTTTCTTTTCTTTTAATTTCCTATTCGTTCCGAAAATACTACTTTTCAGTTACAGTAGTTTAATTTACCAATTGTAAATCATTTAAACGCCCTATAATGGGTGTAAAATACTCCGAGAAAGCGCCTCAATAAGTGAATCATTTCTAGACAATGCTACCCAACCGCGACCACTAGTTGTACTATGTCTCATCTGATGAATTCGATAGCTGTATTTTTTATTTAAGTCTGGTATACGCGTTTAGCGGACACACCAGCTTCCAAATTTAAAAATGTGACGAGGTGAAATAATTCTTTCTTTTGACTTGTGACGACTGTTAATGTTGTAAAAGTTTGGATAATTCGGTTTTAGTAGTAGTACTAGTAGTAGTAGTGTAGTTTGTTTTATTGACAGAAGACATAAAAGTGAACAGTGAAAATAAAATATGGCGTACAGTACTGTGAAAAGTTAAATTGGAGCCTCTTTCGAGATCATGACGATCACCCAGTAGCTAGTCGAGATGGCGGTAAATCTAGAAGAAATAATGAATTATAAATAATTTAATTCATAATGATTGATTTTTTTGTCCATTTGTTATTTGCCACATTTTTATAGCCGTTTGTTAATTATAAGTGTATGAAACCAAGATTTGTTATATAAGTTGTTTCGTTAGAAACATACTCTTTTCGGTCGGGTCAAACATCTCGGTTCTAATCTGATCCGCAGAGTGGAATAATGACTCAGTTAAACGAATATGTGAGACAGATAACTGTCTTCTGATTCTCATAAAATCATTTAGTAGAAACGATTGACACTAACTAGCAACAAACTGAAGCACAGCTATATATAGTATATTGCATTGGGTTAATTATCTACTGGTAGAAACTCCTATTATATATAGGTGCAGTATATATTTTATGATCTATTGAATCTCCCTCTTGTCTTCGAAATATACAGTACATAAGCATTATTGCAAACATGACAACAATAATTTGATTATAGCTTTACATTAACTAAATTAAAAGAAATCTTTGCACCAAGAAACACGCACTATTCATTAAAGTGACCTTATTTCTACCAGAAAAGTTGCGGCGTCGTACCCCCCTCCGACAACCACTCGGGGTGGGCCTTCCATAGAAAGCCTAGCTCGTTATCCACAACCTGTTGCATTCCGAACTGCATCTCCCTCCTTGTCCTCTCATGTGCCATGCACTCACGCCAGTGATCTTTCTGGTTGGTTATATCGCACCCTCCAAGCCACCATTGTGGACCAGAAATTACCGCCGTCAGCGACGCCCATGCGAGACTACTCCCAATCCGTTGTAGATATAGTGGATCCCAGATAAAAAATCCCTTAGTTCCACTAAATCAGTGTCATCTAATTTCGTGCACTGGAATTTGTCGCTGCGCTGACTTCTTTCGTTTTCTAATCATGTATTCAAGATTTCCTTTTGTAGTTCACAACAATGTGGTATCGTCTGCAAACCAGAGATTATTCAGTCGGAAGCTCAATATGAGCATTTAGATTATTCACCATAATCAACTTCAGGCATTCAAAGTTGTTGACAAAGGAACAATTGTTAAAAATAAATTTATGTTGTATTTATTAAAAAGCATATATACAGTAGTATATATGCACTACATGCACGTCTGATTGATCAATACTAGTATTGGAAAACAGTGAATGACTATAAAACACATAATTTTACTTTTCTCGAAATCATAATGTAATAATAAATTACTAATAGAATTCATTCATTTGCACGCACTGAATTTCATTTTATAATCTGCTAATAAAGTGATGAGAATTTTCAGCGTCTCCCTAATGGCTTTGCCTTCGGAGCTGCAATTTCACTTGAAAATAAATGTATCTGCCGCTAGACTTTCGAGATGTACAGTATATTTATTTTCTAAATTAAATTTAAATTATTTACCGACAGTTTTAGTTTCGAAATTGAATCATATAGCCAATGAGAAGGATTAGGAGCCAAATTTTACCTATCTTATCGTACATTCTGTTGTAATGAAACTGTAATATTAAATTGTTCTGCATATACAGTATATATACTTATTTTATTGTCCTTCTAAAAATGAACTTAAAACACTTCCTCTGTGACCCCTTGGCGCACGTATAGGGAATCGATCGTGCACCCGAGGCGTAAAATAAGTTCTCTATTATGAGGCAATGTATTACTGAAACCGTCCACATTCCAGCGAATAAACTGAACCTTATTTGTCTATAATTTTCTTTTGCCTCTATTTGCCTGAGTGGTCCCTGTTGTTTACAAAGTTAGCTGCTCTATTCCCATTCTCGTCGTATTTGGAACACGCGTACAAGTCATTTTTACTATTCTAATAATCTGTTGGACCAACATGGTTTTCCTGATTGGTGTATATAAGTTATCTTCCCATGTTTTAATGGTTGCCAACGTGTTTGCGCTTGCTAAATTTGGCGAGAGTACTCAAGCGTTTGATTTATATATTTGAATGCGGAATATTAACAATAAAATTCTTCTTCTTTTCCTTGTTACTTTTGAATTATATTCTGATAGCCATTTTACCCTCTTATAAGTCTCAGTAGGGTTTCATTCTTCTTGTATTTGTTATCTTTGTTACATTAGATAGATACTTTGATTTCTACTTTAAAATGTTGGCATGCATATATATGCTTACATTGTACATATTGTAAAATTAACTTGCATGATTTTTATTTTTCATAGCGCCGGCAATTCTTACCTATACAATTCAAATGTATGATTCCTATAATGTATCTTTTGTTGCGTATATGGAAGTTGTTGTCCATAGGTTTTGCAGTTTATTTTAAAAGAAATGCTTGCACTTTCTAAAGGTCCTGAATATTTCATCCCACACCATGCTATTCTACGCGACGAAAGTGTGAGCACAAAGACCAGAGTGGTATTCAATGCTAGTTCTCCCGATCGAAATGGAAATTCATTGAATGATTGTCTTCTATCTGTACCGGCGTTGCAACCTGATATAACTCATATCCTTCTTCGTTTTTGTACCCAGAAATTAACTATAATGGGTGATATTGCCAAGATGTTTTATCAAACGAAAATTGATAGAAGTGATTATCGATACCAGCAATATTTGTGGAGAGACTTTGATGAGGAAGCTGAACCTACGAGATATATCATGGTCCGTTTGATGTTTGGTATCAAAGCTTCTCCGTTTCTGGCAATTAATTATGTCTGTCATCATGCCAAAGATATCATAAGAAATCAAAGGTATCCACTGGGATGTCTTGCTGCGAATGATATTTATGTCGATGACTATTGCAGTAGTGCTGCTACTTCGGAGGAAGCTTGTGAACTGGTTACTCATCTGCGCGTATTCTTCTTTCTAAAGGTGGGTGGGGGAAGATGACGAAGTTTGTTTCAAATTGTCCAAAAGTTATGGAATCCATTCCCATTGAAGAAAGTCGTTAATTTTGAAGACGATGATGAATATGTATTCGTTTGACATTGGTTTGAACGTTTCCGAAGATGTATTTGTTTTCAAGTTGTCAGAAAACTTACGTAAACAAATTGGAAGGGTTACAAAGCGCAATGTCTTGAGCAAAGTTAGACAAAATGTTTGACGTTTTTAGATTTAACTCTGCTTTTACAATACGTGCAAAATTTATGATTCAGAAATTTTGGGATAGTGATAAATCATGGGTCGATATTCTAACTAGAGAAATCGTCGAGAAATTCCGTCATTGGGAAAAGGAGCTGGTACTACTCGACACGTTAAAAATTAAAAAAATACATGATTTATTGAATGCGGACGCATTGTGGGACGAGTAAATCCAGCTGACTGCATTTCGAGAGGAGTTACAATTGAGGATTTGAAAAAGCAGTTCACTGCTTTGGAAAGTCCCAACTTGGTTAACCTTACCTCAATCCGAATGGCTGAAATATGGAACCTTAAAAGCGCCTTCTTTACGATGCAAAATAGAAGCCAAGAAAGTGAATGTCCTAAACATACGAGTTGATGAATATGTAATCGTGTCAAAGTATGAGCATTATATGAAGCTTATTAGAATAGTTGCTCAAAATACTGACATGGAGAAGACGGAAGACGGAAGTTTGCCTTCTGATACTTAAATGATTGCATAAAATTTATTGATCTGGATTGCACAAAGGAGACACTTCCCTGATGAATTTGGAGATTTACAAAATGGAAAACATGTCGATCCGGAGAGTCGCCTTTTGTCTTTTGGTCCAATTTATGATTGGGTAAAAAAGCTCATTATTGTTGGAGGTCGACTAAATTATTCTAATCTACCTGACGAAACGAAGCATCAAATAATTATCCCTATAGTCATGATTTGTTAAAGGTGAAATTGATCTTATATACGCACGTACTGTATAATCACGCTCCAATAGAAACCACTCTGTGCATTCTTCGGCAGAAATTTTGGATTATTCATGGACGTCGAGAAGTCTCAAAGCAATTCGCAAGTGTTTAAAATGTATTTACTTTGAAGCGTCTAATTTGGAGCAAAAGATGGCACCTTTACCTGAAGAAAGGGTTTGCGTTGCTCCTGCATTCCCGAACATAGGGTTAGATTTCACTGCCCATCTTTTGATTAAACATGGAGAACATACTGTATTACGAAAGCTTATGTTTGTGTCTATACCTGCATGCAAAGTAGAATGGTGCACTTCGAGTTAACTCTGAGCATGGAGACGGAAGACTTTCCTAATGCATTAAGACGAATGATAAACAGACGAGGAAGATGTAGATTGGCCATTACTGACAATTTCAGTAGCTTCTAGAAACCAAGAAAACATCTTAGTTCAACGAAGGTTCGTGATTTCTGCACAGAAAGAGAAATTATATGGCAATTCAATACTGAAAGAAGTCCTTTTCGAGGTTGCTTCTATGAACGCTTGAATTTATTATTGAAGAAACCATTAAAGAAGGTGCTTGGGAAAGCCGTGGTGTCCTATGTGGAAATGTACACCGTATTGTCTGATATATGTACAAGAGTGTACCTTAAATCAGCGACCACTGACATACCAAGGATCGGATCCAAAAGATTTGCAAGCCATCACGCCTGCTCATCTCGCACTAGGTCGTCCGCTTTCATCCCTATATGATATAACCGAGACGAAGGACGTTTCACTTCAGATTCGATATAAATACTTGCAACGCTTACACGATCATTTTTGGAAAAGATGGTCTATGAAATATTTGCCAAAACTCAGGTACGAACGAAATGGAGGCTGGAACAACCGCCTCTAAAACTAAATTATATCTGTCTTATCTCAGAAGATAATGTCCCTAGAAGCAAATGGCCAATGGGTAGAGCAATTGAGCTCAAACCTGGGAAATATAAAATTATCAGAACTGTTCGTCTTTAGACGAAAAAAAGCATTTACACACGACCTGTACAAAAACTGCATTTCTATGAAGGTTTTGGTCCCACACCTCAACTGCAGTCGGAATCAGTGGCAACCATCTTGGCCACAGTCTCTGCTCAAACAGATCGGTCTGTATTGAGAGGTCAGACCTCTCAAGAGGGGGTGGATGTTGTAGAGCGATGTAGTCAGTTTGGAAGAAGATAGTCAGATCTAAGCAGTTCATGATCTGCCCACAAACAGAGTCTCTTGCGAACGTTATCTGACCTTTCTAGAGGCAGAGGGTAAAATAAAAAGAACTGTTATGGACCATGATTATTTGACGAGTAAATTCAATAGAAAAATGTACCACCTTGGAAACTTTCTACCGGTATTCTATCAATGTGTTATAGCAACTACGATTCGTGTGTTCCATGTACAGAGACAGGCCTTGTAGCAGCTAGCCGCAGTAAAACTTGTCTTTGATCACCCAAAGTATTATAAAAGATATTTATGCGTATAACTGAATGTTTGTTTGTTATAACATCATAACTGTACATCTGTTCCAAAGTTCCAAATAAGCAATCACTAAATTAGAGGGAATGAACTGCATGCATGTATTTAAAATATTGTTTTGATATATTCCTTATCATCGTTAGACACCGTCTTCTATTAAAAGGTTGGTAACCATACAGCCAATAGTGCCTGTTCTCAGCTTTCCTTTTTGCAATCCCAATGCTTCTCTTTACCCACCTCTGTTCCATTTGCTTTTTATCATACCTTATAGAACCAAGCCATGTAGCTGCCCTGAGGGTCTTCTCATAACGTGTCCTGCAAACCTTTTTTTTCTTTTGATCAGACTTTCAATTAAGTATTTCTGTTTTCCAATTACTTTCAAGGCTTCGTCATTGGAAACCTTTTCAGTCCAACCTATCCTCAAAAGTCTTCTGTAACACCACCAAATTTCAAATGCATAGATGTATTATACAAAGACTGAATACGTAAACACTACATAATTCAGTCCAGAAATAATATTGTAAGTAATAGAGAACAGACGAGCTGCGTATGGTGATTATCATCCTTGGATGATAATTTGCAGTTCATCATCCGGTGTTTAAATATATCAACCGATTAAAACAACAGGAAAATTTGATAAAACCTAGAGATCAATTCCATTTCTGCGTCGCTTCTCCGCTTGGTCATTCTCTGCAGGTTTAGCTCTTTTTCCAACCATGTCGCAGGCAGCCCCGAAATATCAAATTCATCTATATTATGTTGTGATGGCTGTGTTGCATCGCAACATGAAACATCATTAGGTAGAGTTTGTGTTGCACTTTTCAGGTCTTCCGGTTTCTTCACTGTTATCAAGCAAAAGACACATCTTCATTTTCATGCTCTGCTGGGCAACATCTAATCTGAATTACTCGTGATTGTAGTCTGGCCTGGTAGCCAGAATCCCCCTGTTCGCCGAGGTATATTGAGGGTCATTTGAACAGCAACGAGTGTTGTGAGTGTTTTCTGTTCAAGTCAATTTATACACTTTGGGCAGGTAGGGTGTAGTGGGGTGGGGTCAGTGGGACTGAAGTACTTCTCGATTGATTCAGAGATCTACCTATCCTATTACTGATAATGATGTCCTTCAGTATATGTAAATATTTGGTGTCGTAATGATATCCTTTATTGTTTTTTTTTGCAGAAACTTGTCTAAAGCAATGTTGACACAGACAAATATACTTTTTTTAATCGTATTTTTGTCGCTGGGACTTAATTGCGAGGCGGAACGACGATCCAAAAGAAATGTGGGAAGTGATGAAGTAGAAGACAGCACTGACGAAGGGGCAAGTAGTTATATTCCACATATTGCGGCAAAAAGAGGGCCGGAGCTTTATTATCCACGCATTGTCGGAAAGCGTGGACCGGAATTGTACTATCCCCGCATAGTTGGCAAACGTGGACCTGAACTCTACATTCCAAACGTCATCGGAAAGCGAGGACCGGAATTGTACTATCCCCGCATAGTTGGAAAACGCGGACCTGAGCTCTACATCCCACGCATAGTTGGCAAACGTGGACCGGAGCTCTACATCCCACGTATTGTCGGCAAACGTGGACCGGAAATGTTTTTTCGGAAAATGTGGACTAAATCGAGATAAAGTGTTTCCAAGAATGCACATGTTTTAAATCTATAATTTCTTTTATTATATCTACTGTTCCCTGACAACTACACTTTGAACTACCCTGTGTTTGTAACATGACAAAGGATTTTATTTCATACTTAAGTTAAATAAATCAATTTATTGTAAGGAACTGTGGTACTTTTAATCCAAAACTGTATTTCGAAAGCTTAACGATAAATCACGACGGTGAAAGTGAGTCAGTTATGGATTTTTATTTCAGGTATCAGCTGTTACCTTTTGCTGCATGCATTGTTTAAATAATTTTCAGGCGTTTATTAAAGAGTAATCATTAATACGACACCTATAACAATTTTTCATTTTTTCTCAATTATTTACTCAATAAAAAGAATAAACATTTTTGTAACAGCTAGTACAGTTTAGGTGACAATGAGCTGCGATTAATTGTGGTGTGTAATTTTCCTCTCTTTTTGCGTGCGCATATATAAGAGATTTGTTCAATAAAATATATTATACAGTACTATTACCTTAAATTAATGCAGTAAAGTAATGTTTACAGCTGGTTAACTTGAGTTACTAATCTATGGTCAGACGAACAAATCTCAATTTGTGCTCAAAGATTTGTTGCAATAATAATTACATTGTAGTCTGTAGCAATTTAGTAGTAAACTTCGAATTAGCTGGTAACGTAAATCGCGTCAGATATATTCACATTTCCACCACAATAGTAAACACCAATAGATGGTAATGCAAGTCGACAGGTGGAATCGATCACTCATATACAGTAAATGACTGATTGTCATGTTCAGCAAAAATTGTTATTTCTGGTTCCTTTTGTTAAATCGATTCAATTGGTAAGGGAATTACAGTTCTCAGTTTTTTTTAACAAATTTACTTTGAAAACCATATATTTATCTATATACTCACACCATTGTACATAGTTAATAATAATAATAATAATTAAAAATATTAATATTATTATTCTAACAATAAATTGACTGGTTATTCGTGTAAATAAGTAATTTAGGGCATTGCGGATTTAAAATATCCTTACATTATTCACCTTTCAAACGTCATAGTCACGTAAAATATGTAAACTTCATCATATTTGGAATTACAAATTAACTAAATTAGAAAAACAAACAGACTACTATGTATACTATAACGATTTCTACCCTAAAATCGGGTAAACTTGTAGAGTTCGTGTGACATCACAACCCATGATACTCTATCAAGCAAGTCTTGTACACCGTTATCTAAAAAACCTTCCAGACTTCAAAGTCTTATAATTCCATTATTACTCAAACGGATTTCGATAAATATTTCTGCATTTTGAAGAAGAGAGTTTAGAAAATGTTTTGATGGCAATATATGTATAATACATAATTTTAAATATCAAAACATAACTAACGATTTAAAAATAGTGTATTTTAACATAATAATTCAAATTTGTTTGCAAGATCATTCGGGTCGAACACGCAACTCTACAAAATGTCCTTCATGACTGTTACACTCTTCTAACCCTCGCAAGAGGCACCTAAATATCACGTCGAACGTTGGCAGAAAGTCTGGGCTGCTTCGAATGGTATCCATTTGAGTTCTAATTTCATCCAGCTTTGCATCGTGGCTTGCGAGGGGGCTTGATGAGTAGACCTTTTCTTTCAAACAATCCCATAAGAAAAAGTCGCATGGGGTAAGGTCAGACGATTTCGATGGAAATGAAACTTTCAGATGCAATCCAATCGTTCTGTGACCAAAGAGTTCTGACAGCCGATTTTGCGAAATGTAAGCCGTGTGTGGCGTGGCTCCATCTTGTTTAAACCATGTATTAGAAAAGTCTTCCGAACCCACCAGAGATTTGAGATCGTGTGCAAACTGTTTAAGGTTCGCGTAGAGTTCATGGTTTTGCCTTCCGACAAGATATATGGCCCGAGCAAGTAACGTCTGCTCATGGCTGCCCAGACAGGCACACGAGGAGAATCCTTTTCTCGGTAGTGGTCCGGTGGTCTTTCCGTTCCCCATACAACTCCGTTTCTCGTGCTTACGTGTCCATCCCTGTAGAAATTCGCTTCATCGGAGAAGAAGACTAAGTCTGAATCAACTTGGGGATCAGACAACAAGACCAGCAAAGTTATGGTATCATAGACTCGACGTTGCCTATGGTGGGAGTGAGTTTGGGAACCACTTGAAGGACGTACGGTTTTAAAAAAAGATCCTTCCGAACCATGGATTGAACGGCAGAGTATGCTATTCTTGTGTCTCGGCTCACTGATCGCAGTGACTTTCCTGTCCGGTAAATTTAGGTAATAATAATAATGGCATTGTTATCTGTTCGTACCGATCTTCTTCGACCAGAATGAGAAGTCCATGCGAATCCGAAATGCTGCTATGGTTGTGTATACAGCCAAACTTTTGAACTTTTCCACCTGATACCGTATTGTCTTGTGTGAAGTATTTAACACAGGAAAAAGAACATTCAGTCGCCCAGCAGAAGTTGAAAGACATTGGGTTTTCATGTATATTCTTAACCGGCCAACTGATGCTGCTGTATCGTTAATTTAGTCATAATATTTAACCTTTACCATACCAAGCCTGGACATTTTTGTCCACCTCTTGCGAAAAATGTAATAACTTTTTTCTATTCCATTTCAGATATTGAACTGTTCCATGTTTAAAGATTATATATAATGTAGTTTCCGTCAGTCTTGATTTTGTTTTTCTGCGATACATATTTTTTTGTCAGGAGAGTTTTTCTTTTCGGGAGTGGACATTTTTGGCCAGGCTTGGTATTCCACGTAGCAAAAATAGGCTTGTAGTGAAAAGTTA
>JAUYWV010120359.1:0-11802 GCA_032274565.1 Nematoplana nigrocapitula
ACCTAGGTAAATGTAAAGGGTATACCACAGCACTTCGTTCTGTGGATAACCTGATTCCTAAACCGCACCAAACTCACAATCAATCAATCAATCAATCAACAGTATAAGCAGAGAATGAAGTTTCGTCATTGACATTGATTGATTCAAACAGCCGTCGGCATGACGAAACTTCATTTTCTCCTCTCACAGCCTCTCGCTGACATCGGAAAATCGATAGGCAAACACCGGATTACAAAGTATTCGCTCATGCTGTACGTCAACTTCAATTTAGTTAACATGTTCTTCTTTTCACATCGGGTGAGTTTATGTTTGGTTTCGAAATTAACCGAGAAGAATGGCTGCTCATTTGCAAATTGCACAGGGATTTATTTATCTTTAAAGAGAAAATGGCAGGCAGAATT
Source organism: Nematoplana nigrocapitula (assembly GCA_032274565.1). Classification (NCBI taxonomy): domain Eukaryota; kingdom Metazoa; phylum Platyhelminthes; order Proseriata; family Nematoplanidae; genus Nematoplana; species Nematoplana nigrocapitula. The sequence continues at coordinate 402 of JAUYWV010120359.1, forward strand.
ATATTACAATTAGAGCAGCTATTACGGGAGAAAATTTAGTAAAAATAATTTGATTAAATACCCAACAGCTGAATGCATTTTAATTAAAACATGTATTACACAGAAAGAGAAATATAATTCTATAAGTTTGTAATTTTAATAACAATTGTATTTGTATGTTAATATAAATAAATATATTTTATAATTCACATGTGCAGAAGGGTATTCAAATATTCAGAAGAAACTTTGTTATACCATTAAAATTGTTAAAAGTTTCATTGGTTTTGTAAATGTTTGTTTTGATTAAGTTTTCAAAACTTCGTCAAAGCTTTCATAGGTTTTTGAAAAACAAACATAAATTCACCCATTGTGTATGCAAAACTGTGCTCAGGATTTAAACGAAATAAATACAAAGTTTATTATTTTATGTAATCCAAGTTTAGTAAAAAATCTATTAATTTAACGTGCAAGCGTTATCCTAAAATCTTTCCAAAGTATCACACGCGTTTAACAAATGACTGACTATGTCGCATGCCTTATTGAGGCAACGTTCTCACCTGTGCTTGGACAACACGGGGTTACACAAGGCTACCTAATATTTTTTTACAAAGTAGCCATTCTCAGGGTTCCCACGCTTTTTTCATGATCAAATTCCCTGACTTTTTGGTATAATTAAATTCGGACAAAAACAGATAGATTAGTAGAATATTAAATGAAAGTTTTATGCACTGCATTTACTGAATAGTAGTATCACAAAAATAGATGTAGAAGATAATAAAATTTAATAAATAAACATATCTCACAAGAGATAATAAAACACCTACAGATAAAATGTAGAAAACGTAAAACACGAAATGTAAAATGCTGCATATGCATTTCACAGTCCCCCCTCTTTCAATTTGATGCACTTATTTAGAGATTTCAATTATGATTTTCTTGTATCTTTTTTAGTACGAAATGCATTCGATTTGATCAATAGTTCTCTAAATTGACCAGTTCTTTCAGCCTCATATGCAGGAGTATCAGCAGACGTTGACAATCCATCAATATATTTTTGAAGCTTAGTCCTCTTTGTCCTTAGCTCACTGATCTCATCAAAAAGAACCTTCCTTTTGTTTGCCTTCTTGGTAGCTTTTGCATCTGTAGCCTGCTTGTTGAGGTAAGGCACATAATTTTAAGGTAATTATAAGGTACTTTTAAAGAAAATGATACTAATTTTAATTCCCTGACTTTCCATGAAATTTCCCAGAAATATTTATCAATTCCCTGACATTTTGCTTCATTCCTATATTCCCTGACTGCTTAAATTCCCTGACCCGTGGGAACCCTGCATTCTGTATCCGAGTTGAGCGCTATTTCATTCTCTCGACGAATGCGCGATTCGTAGTAGAGCTGAATTTATGCTTCAGCAAGATTGCATATTACAGGTCCCTGAATTCTAACAGACGCATCATCTATCCCCATACAGTATATGCAAGCGTAGTCGGGCTATAACTGTCAGCGGAGGAGGTTCCACGAGCTATTAATACCCTCGATCCTCATCTTTTCCCACCCAGAAAACGCAACAACAACCCCTTTTAATGACTACAGCCTTATGAAAAGGCCATAAATAAATAAAAACACAAATTCGCTAACAGATACTAATACTACCCCATCATTGAACAAACATTAATACGAAGTAGTGCCGGAAGGTTTGAGGAGGTGAGGGGTCCTTGAGTTAGACATTTACCACTACAAGTCAACCTAAGCCAATTGTAAACGAATACTTCTGATAATACTATTGTACGTGTATATGAACTTTGGTTCTCAAACAGTGCGAGGCGACATGAATATAAGTTTAGTGTTTGGCGCAGAAAAATAGATATTCAATGGGTCAAAGGTTATTTCGAACCGTTTGTGATGTGATCGAAAATTTATAATTTCAAAAATATAAACACAGGCAAAAAAACTAAGTGCAGTTTGCCTAACACCAAAAATACAATGCAAAAATATTTTGAACTAATTTTAAAAAGGTATAATAATTCAGATCAATGTTCACTTAAAACATCACTTTCGCCAAAGAGAAGTTGATGCGACAAAGTCGCATTTCAGCATTTGGAAGGCGGGGGATGTTTGACTGATTGTTTGCTATGTAGCTATGTATGTTCGTTTCGAATTTTCTGAGAATTTGCACACACACACACACACGCACACACGCACGCACGCGCAGACGCCAACAAGTTGACTAAATGGCTACCTACTTTGTTTCGAAATTATGACGTATTTCTGCATATATTCACGATTAATTACCCGCTTAATATTTAACATTATGGGAAAATTAATAAAATTAAGGAATTTCTATTTGAAAATAATAATCGATAAAAATTCTGCAACTGCTATCATTTAGACAATACTCTTCATTTACAGACAATATCGTGGAAAAATATTCAACATTGTCTTGGCACGTGCGTAATTTGTCGTTTCCTTTATGTGTATTTGGGTAGACAAAGTCAACTGGTGTGCCTATGTCGCTGTTTTTCACACTCTATAAAGTGCATTTTAGCCAGATCTACATGTAATGTCGTTTCTTGAGTTTTCGTCGAATAGAGCAATAGAGCATGCTCTTAGCTTTCGCATGATACCAAATAGTACCTACCATAAACGTCACGCAAGTCCAGATTTTAAATTTATGGCGAGATTAGTAAGAATTGCCACATAAAATATGCCATATAGAAGACATACTGACAAGGTGAAAACGTCTCCATTAGCAACATACGATTGATATAAAAATATCATCATTTACATCAATTGTTTTTCTTTTTGGCCTATATACTATAACGCTGATCTGTATTTCTTACTTTCTGAAGACTTTGGTTTACTACTCGATTGTGTTCATCAATCTACTGTATTTGGATGTTTCTGTTGGTCTGTGTGGCTGGACAAAAAATGATTCCAACTACTGACCAGGCGACTTGCAGACTATGATCAGCACGTGACACCGTCACGTATTACGGTAAGTCTTGCAGTAATTGAATTAGTCTATAATTTAACTAAAGACAATTTAAATATGTAGTCAACACGACGTACGGTAGTGATGAGTGCAATTTGCGAGGAGGATAGCTCCCATTCGCATCGCAGAGCTGGTCCAAGAACGGAAAGCAGCAACATCTCCATTGCATCCGCGGCCTGAAATGAGGAAAACTGAATATGAAGCCGGGAGGTCAAATGCTACATGAATTATATACAGTATAGCGCATCACGGGAATTGTCTACATCACAAAACACCGCTGATAGGGAACTAAACAGAGTCGACATTTATGGATCCCCTGAGCCTCTCTGTTCATGACTCCAAATGCAGCGGCAATGTAGAGTGAGTCGGTTTAGAAGGGGATAAAGAACAAACATGAGTGGGGCGATAGGGAGAGTTAATTAGGACATCGCCTGAGTGATTCAGTGATGCAGAGGAGATATTGCAATGGATTTGTTTGCATGTTAACTAGGTACCCCCAGGTGGACATCAACAAACTTCGTCAATTACATTTACTGCCCGACCAATCACGGTCCGCGATTCAAGGTGTTATTCAAGCTACCTTGATTGTGTTATGTTTACGGCTAATCCCTCTGCATTTTCCCAACTATATACAGTACCATATCTCCTTGTAGCCTCTCTGTGATTTGTGTGTCTTGACAAGGCTGTTGGTGGCACGATTTCTCCAAAAGAAGGAACGGAAATACCAGGAACCAACCGCTGCGGTCTACAAACACCGAGACATGCCCAGCCTGCGGCTGCACACCCCATGACACCACACACATATTCAACTGCCGCACTCACCCAACCACACTCACAACCTCCGACCTCTGGACCAACCCGGTCCAAGTTGCTCAATTCCTCACGAGCCAAGGGGGGGAGGACCTACTACTCTAGTAGGTCCGGGGGCAACAAACAACAACACCGAGATAAAGCGAGGGAGAAAGAGAAACCGTAGATAGGAGGTTCTATCTAGGGAACATAGCACTTTAATTGCCACAGCAGGACACCCCCGCCATGGAGGACGACTTTATCTAGTTAAAGCCGTAGTTGTCTTCGCTGTTCCAGTGATCCTTTATTGAAAAGAGTCAAATGAAAATCTTGAAGCATTGACAAATATTTTATGGAACTTGCAGCAAATGAGATCGACTGATTGTATTCAGAAAATGCTGGCAATGAAGATTACCACAACAATGTCAACAATTTTTCATTATATACTACACACAATAAGTAGTACAGATAAATATCTCATCTTACTGAAAGAACTCCACAGATGCATATAATGCGGAATTGGAATCGTCCAAATCCAGCCACCTCCACAGCCTCCTCAACTGTATAGGTTTTTGCTTCTGGCTCATTGTTGATGTCCATATCTGTTTGGTCCATGGTTTTTTCATCTAGTAGATTTTCTGTATCTACAAGTCAATCATTATTGTATGGAATGATGCATTTATTTTATTTAACCAATGTTCCATACCAAAGCAAAGGGTGTCCCAAATCGAATGCAAGTGAGAAAGCACAAACTTGAATGCGATTGACGTATGTATTCTTATATATTCACCTAAATAATCTAGTGATTCATCCCTCTTAATTTAGAAAAATGTGTTATATTCTATTATTAGTAAGGAATTCCATGCGAGTGACATACAATATGTATTCACGTAGCACGTGGTTATTAGAAATTCAAATATTCATACAGTTTAGTAGTTACTTTCAATCATGGCTCGCTTCACAACAGAACAGCGAGTGTGTCTAGTAGACACTTATTATCGAAATAACAGTTATGCAGATGCTAAAATAGACTCATCTCGACTACATCCTGATTCCCCAATACCTGCTGATTCAACGATAAAATGACTGGTTGACAAATTTCGTCGGTATTGGATGATCTTAAAGGACATGCTGCTAAGAGATCTAATGAAGGGATATTAGCAGAAGTTCAAGATATGGTGATAAATAATCCAACTTCATCAGTTTGTAAGATTGCCCAACAAGCTGACACTTCAAAATCTACAGTACATCGTTATTTTTATCCATGCAAGACATCAGTCAGACATGCTTTAAAAGAGGCCGATTATGACAACCGCAAATTTTGTGACTGGCTTTTATGAGTTATAGTGAATGATGATGACTTATTCAACATATTATTTTGGTCAGACAAGGCGTGGTTTTATCTGGATGGTTATATGAATTCCCAAAAGTCAAGACACAGTTTTATTCAGAAACGTTTGCATCCACAAAAGATTGGCGGCCCAGCCCTCTCACCTACATGTGTCTTCTTTTGCTGTTTTGAAGAAACTGTAACTGCTCAGTGTTGTTGTGATTTTATTAATCAATTTGTAGGAACTCTAGACGAAAATGAGATTGCATATGCATGGTTTCAGCAGGACAATGCAACTCCACATACTGATAATGTCACTCAAGATATCCTCGAATAATATTTTGGTCCTAGAGTAATCGGTAAAGGATTATTTCCTCCCTGTACACCAGACTTGCCGCCAATGGATTATTCAGGGTTCCCCCGCTTTTTTCAGAATCAAATTCCCTGATTTTCCTCCGATTTTCCCTGATATTTATATATACTAAATAAATGCATATTAGGTTTCCCAAAAGAATAAAAAAAAAATTACCAACACATAATGCTATATAATTACAGAAACAAATAATGTATACTTTTTTACATTCTTGAGATAAGTGTAAAATTGATATTAAAAATGAAAAATAAAGCCATTTAGTTTTCCCTGATTTTTCCCTGCTTTTCCAAAAAATAATGAAATTCCCTGATTTTAACTCCTATTTTCATTTACCCTGAGTTTTCCCTGATTTTAGCTCATATTGTCATTTTCTCTGATTTTTCCCTGATGCGGGGGAACCCTGATTATTAGGCTACCTTTGGGGTTCACTCAAAGATTCTGTTTATGCTAATAATATTACTATTGCAAAAAATGCATATCAAAAGCAAACACTTCTGGCAGTTGCAAAAAACAAATTATTACACGAGCGCAAAAGTGTCTTGACATTGGTGGGGGTCACATTGAACATGTACTCTAGCATTTTCACATAGTGTAATGTGTACAGATATATATTACTATTTTCAATTATATATTGTTGATACCACTGATTATCACACTTGTACTTTTTCACTTGTATTTGACTTGGGATATCCCTTATATTAATGCTTCAGAAAATGTGATAAGCAGTGTTGCAAATCTTGGTCAATTTTAGTTAAAAGATTGATTCTTTATCAAAATCAAAACAGTTTAATAAAAAATATTATTGATTACAATTACTTGTAATAAAAAATATCACATCTAACAAATAGCATTAAAAAACTTATTTATTAAAATGCAACTTTAACACTTATATTATTATCTTATATATATTTGTCAAGTTGTCTGTATGTATGTGTGTATGTGTGTTCCGGGTGGGCGGCCAGACTGTTGGTGCCAGCAACCCGAAAGTTTGCATGAGTGACCTCCTCAACCCTGCAGGTAACATAGGGGGGGGTAAGGTCGGCCACCTAAGTCGACGTCAGGGTCGAGGTCAAGGAGGCTAAAAATGGGGTGAAATGGCCGTTTTGCGCAGAAGGCGTCTGGACCATTTGTCCCAGCGACCCGAAACTTTGCATGGGTGACCGCCTTAGCTCTGTGGGTAACATAGGGGGGCCAGATTGACCTCCAAGGTCGGAGGCAAGGTCTAGGGGTTAGGGTAGAGGTCAAGGAGGCTAAACACGGTATGAAATGGCTGTTTTGGGCAGACGGCGGCTGGACTGTTGGTGCCAGTGACCCAAAACTTTGCATTGTTGACCCTCTCAAACCTGCTGGTAACACAGGGAGGCGAGGTCAAGGGCTCAGGGTCGAGGTCAAGGTGGCTAAAATGGCGTGGCCATTTTGGGCAGAAAGAAGCCTCTTACAGAAAATTTAATAAAACAAAAGACTATGGCAGGGTTAGGGTTAGGGTTAAGCATGTGCCCTATTCTATTGCCCAGCAATGCGGGTACCCACTGCTAGTTCAAAATAAAAATAAGTTTACATTTTAATCAAATACCTGAAAGCTTTAGCAGCTGAGCCCATATGCAGCATATTAGACCACTCTAACTAAAATATTTGATTACCACAGTCAACTGTTAGATTATGTAGATTCAGTCTATATGTAATCACATTTAAATGTTAGCTCTCTAGCAACTTATAATCAAAGACAGATAGCAGCTTACTCCAAAGTCTACACATCAGAACATGTTTTGGCAATGGCACATTGGCAATATCAGTGACTTGGCTAATGAGTAGTGCTGAGTGGATCTTTCTCAGAGTATTTTATATAATTCAGGACATGTATGTAGACTGCATCTATTCTCTTTTGTGCTGCTTCATATGCTCAGTCATAAGGTAATTTGTGGTACTAAATTTTAATTATATGTAAAAAAAGTTAATAAGTGGAACTTATAAAAATTGGTATAATTGATATTTAAATATATTTTAAGCATAAAATGCAATATAAAATATTATAATAATAGTGGAATAAGTTAGCATATTTTCTATATATTTATTTTGTGCTATGACCATATCTCAATTCTACTATACTTTGTCTTAAAATCTTAAAATTAGTATTTATCAATAAATATTGATTTAATTACTAAAAATAATTGATATTGAAGGTCAATTAATAATAATAAATTTACTCTCAATGTATATATTAATATATATTGTATATTAAGAAATTTAGCATATTATAATATATTTAAAAGTGGTATATAAATTTTTGTTTACATTGCAATGTATTCAAATATAGCATTTATATTAACTTTAATACTTAACTCTATTTTTCAATATATTTTATCATTTTTAATCATATTAGGAATTCTTAAATATTTAGTCTTACTCTTACTCTTAGAGTTAGACTAATTTAAACTATTTAGGAATTTTGAAATGATCAAATAATATGTATATACAGGGCCGGATTAGGGGGTACCAAGATAACCCTAGTACCAGGTCCCCCGCCAAAAGGGTCCCAGAGGTGGAGAATATGACTATTAAAACCATAGAGTAATAGATCAAAACTAGTTATATTCTCTGATCAAACCCTAATGTAATACTCTATATTCTCTAGACAATAAATTAATGTCAAAATGTGTGAAATTGTTATAAAAAAGTTAAATATACCATACACGCATTTGTGCATCTTTCAAACTCTCTCTCCATGATATAAAAGGAAGTATAGGAATCAGCTGCACATTCTACTGACAAACAATTAAATTAATATAAATATTTGCATTTTGACTCATATTTCATTTCACCACTCTGCTATTTGCTTTTTTAGATATAAATGAACATAACTTGCAACTACAAAACAGATTTTAACCATTTTTTGAAATTATAAATATGTAAGGAATGCAGTTGTCAAGTGTTGAAGACTACAAAGCCAGTCTCAATAGAGTAAGGAGGTGCAATACTCGTAATGACGATAGTCACACAAATGCCAACAGGATTATTCTGATGCCAAGAGAGAAGTTCAGAACTCAGACCTTTCTCCTTTCGTTGACTCTCTCTATTTCTCTAAGGCAGCAGCTTTTTGCTTATAAGATTGTAAAATAGAGATTCAGCATGATTATTGACTATTGTTTTCTGGAAAAAGAGGAAATATCAGCAGCTGCATTGGAGCTTGTCGATATATATCCAGATGACTTCTTTAGACAAATTTTTCCAAATGAGATGATATAATTTATATCATTCGCCAAAATTTGTGTGTGTAATTCTCCACATTTTCAAAGATTATATCTTTATGATAAAGGTATTGAAGATGCTTTCCCAAATGTTATATTTTCTTGTATATTTATGATTACTAACTGAAGTAGTGAAATCCTTCAGGAAGCTCAATATAATAAAAAGTCAACTACGCAGCTCCATGGCTAATTAGTTATTAAAAGCTTTGACCATGTTGAGTATTGAAAGCAAAGTCATGGGACGTCTCGACATGAACAAGACCATTTAAAAATTTGTTAGTGTAAAGGCTTGCGTTTGTAGACTATAAACTTAGATGTAACTATTCTAGACATGGAAGAAATTAGTTGGGTGGTCAAGGTGGTGGGCTGCTCATGAGTCAGGTCCTCGTCCTGCAGCCTGGGCATGTATTGCATGGCAGAGATTCACAATATAGAAATTTTAATATTTTTTGCACCCTTAAAGTTATATTTAGTTAATATTTGGTACCGGGTCCCCCAGAATCTAATCCAGCCCTGTGTATATGAGAAAATAAATAAAACTAGGACAACCAAGACCAGCATGCATGTAACCTATTTACTACATTAAAAGTAATACACAATAAAGTTATAAATAAACAGACCTTCTTCAGATATTAAAATGTCATACTGTTTATAACGAGATTCATTTTTCTGAGGAGTACTGTTAGTGTTAATAAAAACTGACATCAATTAGAAAATAATAAACTGTTGAGGAAAACCAGAACCCAGCTACAGCCAACACTGACACACAACAGAAAACTACACAACACAGAAAACAAAAAGGAACATTAATGTGTTGATCAAAATTGTGCTCACTGCCTACTTTACAAATATACCGCTGATTACATTACTTAAAATGTTGAACAATTTTAACAAACCCTTCCGACTCAAGTTTATTAACTAATAATTTATTAGAAATTTCCTATTTATTCGTATTATGTTAAAATTAAAAAAGATAAGTAACTAATAAAGTATTAAGCACAATTGTTATATATTTTCATAAAACCACGCGCCATTTATTACGGAAATAACAAAAGGCATGTGAAAAATTTCTTTCCTATACAGTATCTATATTTATCGACTTTCTAAAGAATGTATAACAACACTGCTATACTTTAGTTAAATTTAAAATTTTATTCTATTAGATACTCAATAATTTAATTTTTCTCAAATATATCTGTTTCATAATTAAAATTCCTTTGAGGAACTCCACATATGTGAAAACAATATATATACATGGGGTCGTTCATAAATAACGTTACTCAAAAAAATTGAGTTTTTAAAGTCGCCAGTTGTGCACCGTAACGCAGGCGCGGGCAGATCACCCCGCTATATCGCCTCTGTAAGAAAATATATAATTATTTTTAACCTTCACCACGGCCTGTGGCACGTTCTGTATGAAATAATTGTTTGTGGAAATTGGTACATTTATTTTTTTATTATACAGAACACACTGATTTATCATTTTCCATTTTACATAGGACATTTTGAAATGACGTCACGCTGGCTAAGGGCAGGGGGATTGGACAAAATTTGACTTGCGTGACGAGGGAGGAGCGGAGGGTTTTGAAAAATATGACGTCACATAAATATTTTTCGTTGTTTTAATTTTTTGTTATCAGTTATAGTTTCATTTTATACCGTGTTTAAACTATGAAGGCGAACAAATACAATCTTTATAATAAAGCTTTCGAATCATACCAGAGAAGGCATATCCCAACAAAACGAAACAGAAATTTGTCAGGAGGACGTAGTGAAATTTTGGAAAGATTTAAAAATTGAAAACCTACCTGTTATGGAATTAAAAAGTAATGAGAAGATACTAACAAGAAAAGTTCAAACGTGAATAACTCAGGAATAAAGGATCATTACTTACAGTTTGGTCAAAGTAATTAGAACAGGGAAGAGCATTGACGATCTTACTAATGAACTACATAAGCTTGGATTTCAGCTAACACGAAATACAGTGTACAGACGATTATTACCATGTAATTCATTGTCACACGAAGGAAAACGGCATGCCCACACGGTACCAGTCAAATTGGCAAGAAGTGAAAATTCCAAGTACTCCAATCATCCGGACGCCATGTGTTTGCACGTGCTACAATAAGAAATCTTGAGTCTTTGGCGGGTCTACTAGGTCCCGGTGAATTCGTATTCTTATCGCAGGATGATAAGCAAAGGTTCCTCTCGGCCTAGCTGCAGCAAAACAACAAGCTCCCTTACTCATGCATATTGAATACAAACTTCATTTAGCTGATCATGACTTCGTCATTGCAAAAGCACATAAGCTGATCCCGTTTGTCTTAGGAGTCATGATTGTCAAAGAAAACACTTGTTGACGGTCACACTGTGACTTACTCAGGGCCTACATACGTGGCTATCAGAAGTGCGAAGCATTCAAAAGTTTTGGGCAGAGACGGTGGCGATCGGATTAGCGATGGAGGTGATCGAGCAAGGGGGGCCGAGAAGCGCAATGGTTAGCACCGATATCCAGGCGTTACTCAGGAACTTGAAAGAGGATGCAGTGGGGAGGATCATGGAGGTGGAAGAGCTGAAGGGGAGGATGTGCAGGGTGGCGGAGGGCAGAATACTGGTGTTGCAGTGGGTTCCGAGTCATGTGGGATTGGAGGGGAATGAGTGTGCGGATAGGGAGGCAAAGGTGGCGAGACAGGAGG
>JAUYWV010120370.1:6952-20475 GCA_032274565.1 Nematoplana nigrocapitula
TATTAAAAACTCCTCCAGAAATAAAGAAAAACTTTATAAAAAAATGGGTAAACAATAGAACTATTGAAAATAAGAACAGATATAAAAAATGTAAAAAAGATTTTTAACAAGACAATAAATATGGCTAAGGAAATGGACTTTAAAATATTTTAATATTGACTCAAACAATAAACATTTATGGAGAGAAATTAAAATTCTCAAAGGACAAATAAGTAAAAAATATGCAATAGTAAAACTAAATACCGCTAAAACAACAACAAAAACCCAAGCGAATTTGCCAATTTATTAAATAATCATTTTTCAACATTGGGAGAAAAAATAATAAACACAAATGATAAAGGTTTCAAAAAGTGTATGCCATCACCCTTAAATAATACCATTTATTTACAAAAACAAACGAATCACATATTCCGAAACTTATTGACAGTCTAAATAGCAAAACATCATCTGGTGATGATTTTGTATCACAAAAGCTTGTTAAACAAATAAAAAAATGAAATTACACCGGTGCTAACAAAGTTAATCAACTTAAGTATAAGTGACACAAACATACCCAGATACTGTAGTTTAAAAATCACAAAAATATACCAATCTATAAACATGGATCCCATCAAGACTGCAACAATTACGGACCAATTTCTCTACTTAGCACTTTTAATAAAAGTTTTGAAAGGATATTGCAAAACGCAAATCACAAATCATATTGACTTCAATAACATACTGTTTAGTAATAAATTTGGATTTCGAAAATTTCACAGTACAATTGATGCAATAATTATTTTACAGTATTACATTATTAAACAATAAAGACTACAGAAAAAATATTGGAATCTTCATAGATCTTCAAAAGCTTTTGATAGCATTGATAATGTTATATTGATTTCAAAATTAACACACTATGGAATATCAGGCCCATTCAATAAATTAATAGAAATAGAATACACATTATCAGAAACCAAATAAATTTTGTTTGGTGTCCCACAAGGAAGTGTCTTTGGTCCAATCTTATTTTCTCTTTATATAAACGATATACAAATTATGGCAGATCTAAATGAAATTAATTTATTTGCAAATGACACAAATTTGTTCAGTGTTGTGGATAACTATGCATCATTAGAACACAGAACAAATATAGTACTGAGCAAATGTTCCGAATGGTTGACAGCTAACAGACTGACATTAAATATAAAAAAGATCCCATTATTTAGATTTCAGTAATGGTGAAAAAGACATTAATTTGAATTTAAATGGAGAAGGTACTTTAAAACAAAATATAACAAAGTATCTAGGCTTAATAATAACTCATGATACTAAATGGGAAAACATATAAAAAATATTATACTGGAATTACACGAAGAAATACCAATCTATTACACATTAAGAACATTCCTTGACCCAAAGTAAATTATTAAAGCTATATAAAGCGTTTGCTTTTTCAAAATTAACTTTGGTATAGAGATTTTTGGTAAGAAAAATAATAAATTGATATAAAGCTACAAATATCTCAAAATAGATTGTTTAAAATACTTTTGAAAAAACCTGGACTGTATGATACAAATACTCTTCACAAAAGCAGTAATTTGTTAAAAGTATATGATCATACAAAATTAAGACTAACATTACTTAGTCAAAAAGCTAATTATGCCAAGAAAGAATCAAGTTGTATAACTAACAATATGTATATGAGACAAAGTGACCATAACAGAGATTTAAGAAATAACCTCGATTTAGTAACAGCCGAACTATTTTACAATAATAAAGGAATGCGGAAGAGCTAGCGTCATATGGAATCAAACTAAAACCGATCTTAAGTCTATTAAAAACAGGAAAATCTTTAAAGAAAATTATGAAAAATACATTATTTGCACTTACTAAGTGAATGTCAATCTGGTTGACCTTACCCTTATGCCTTTTGTGTTGTTGGTGTGTTTTTTAAAAAAAATTTTATTGTTTGTAATTGTCAAAACATGTTTATTAACAAATCTGGCTGAACTCACCCTTTGTGTCTTTTTCTTAGTTTTTGTTTTTCATGTTTGTGTTACTGCTATGTTTAACTATTGTACCTATGTATTGTTTGTAATGTTAATTAAAATTGTAAATAAGATGTATAAGGTGCCAGCTCGATCTGCTCTTGCAGCCTCTGGCTTCCCATTGTATTTTTACAATAAAAAAATTATTATTATTTTATCGGACGAGCCAAATGCATTGATCTATGCTCAATATCATTGGTCCGACCTTTTCCAACCCACCAGGCCAGCAGCATTGGGAGTATAGTGGGCAACCTAGAAGTACTGTATATGGCCGACAGTTACAGCCGCAGAATTTATACGATGAATAAATAGATTTGATGTTTGTCTTCAAACTTTGGACATAATTCAACAAAATAATAAGCGTAGTCATTCATATCTTCTCAATCAACCCGAATTCAAAGGCACAATCTTAAACACCTCCGACTTCACTAAAGCGTTTGTTCAACTGGACCACCAAATCATCACCAATTCGCTTTCATTCAGTGGTCCTCCAATTACCCACAACACCGTCACCAATTGCTGCAAGAATCCGCAACGTTGTCAGTCCCCCCCTCCCTGTGTGACTTCCGGCATCCCACAAGGCTCACTTCTTGGTCACCTTTTTTCAATATCGTGATCGCATCGATGTCCGCGCGTTCGGTCGCCCGCTATACAGGACTCACCTAACACGCACATCGAAGAAGAACATTAGAACACTGTCTCCTGGGCCCACCAGGCCAAGCTCAACATCAATCTGTAGAAAACGTCAGTACTCAAGTCACATGCCCAATTAATCCTGCAAATTACTGAAGATAAGTTGATTGGTGTCATATTCGGCCATTATTAAGAATGGAAACTCCAAACGCCTTTTCGCTCTTCGAATTCTGAGATACATCCTATCACCCGAGAAAATCTCAAGAAGATTTACTACAACCTTGTTCGTTCCATCATTCAACACTGCAGAACCCTATTTATTAGTTTATCGGTTATGGACTCTTCGTCCCTCGAAACGCTTAAAAAATAGCACACAGAAACATATCCTTCCCATTGCGATTGTAACCACTTCACGCCACTCAGCCACAGACCAAAAATCGCCGCCAATCAGATCTACCAGTCACGTGCCTTGCCCTTACCAGCCTCCTACAAAAATCGAATTATTCAATCTGGATAAGTGCGAGGTGACTATCTTCAACCCGGATGCCAAGGAAGTTCGGTGGGTTCCGAAGGTTGAGGTGGAGAACCACATAGTCTTAGATTTAATTTTAACCCTGTCTTCTTAGGCTGACTGGATGCTTGCCTTCCGCCCCCAGCCGGAAAAGCTGGCTGCAAAGATGGTTAGGGACAGCCAAGTTTGAGTGCGTTCAGTGACCGGGAGTGGGGATGGATCTGTCCGGCTTCCATACTCAAACCAGCGCAGGAGGCTCCTGGAGATGCCCAAGAGTATCTGTGATGACGCTGGCCTAAACAATCAGCGAGGCCTGGAGTTTCTCCCTGTCAGTCGGGGAACATCTCTTGTTGAGGAGTAGTAGCAGCCGCAGTGATTCTGAGGTCATCCGTTTGGAGGAAACGTTTGATATCATCCGCTCCCTCGGACAGTTTAATCTCATCATCTATACCAGTGGTTTTCAATCCCATTGTGGTCCCGGCCCACCTCGAACCTCTTTACACGAATCCAATCCGTTCTCCACTCTGAGTATATTTATGACTAAAATGACTTATTACCAGTCACAAACACATAATTACACTTCATTTTGAAACCTCAACCGTGGAGAAAGCTACGCAGGGCGGGTGCTGAACATTGAGCGATTTCTATGAGGGGTTTTCATCACTGTGAGTTGAAATTATCCGGATTCGCAAATGTAGGATGTCGGAAAGGGCAGAAGCACAGACTTTGCCTCATGCCACAGAAGAGGCTTTTCCTTCTTCACGCTTGTCCAGAACTCAGTCAGCGACGTGGTCTGAAACATCTGCTTGAAGCGATGTCAGCTCGATGAGGTTCTTGCTGAACTAGGGCCTCTCTTCAATGGCACATGTAAACGGATTATTCCCCTATTCAAATTCTTTCATATTCTCGGGAATGTACTATTTGAACTAGGCAAATTTGAAATCAGCGTGGAATCTTGAGCAAACCTATCTAAAATTGAACATGCCTTTCATATTGGGTTTTAATTTACTAATTTTCTCCTTCAGTCTTGACGATCCCTATCCAGACCCTTCTGTATAATTATATTGCTACCAGCGAAGTGAAACTTTTCTCATCTGCCTTCAAAGTCTTCGCTACCCAAATACAAACCCTCCGCGGTTTGAGAACCACTGATCTATACAAATGGGTTGGCTGGCTGAATGTGGTGTGCGGCGCGGGGGGGTAGTGTTGCGGTCATTGCGGGCGGAGCTGGCGAGAACCCCACAGTAATAGTGGCAATTCGATAGTAGGGGATGCTGCGAGCTAATTCACTTCGTCCTTTGAGAAAGAGGTGATAGCACTGGGCTTGGCGGTGAATTGGTTGGTAGCCGAAGGACGGGGTGGTCGCTATTTGATCTTCTCCTACAGTCGGTCTGCTTTTGCTGCGCTGAGCAGCGGGACGTCTTTCTGCAACCAGGACTTGGGTGCTGTTAGATCATCCTATATGCGTGTAGAGGCACCGTTCTTCTGTAATGGATTCCCAGTCATTGAGGACTTCATGGAAATGAGGTCGCTGACAGGGAGGCCTAGGACACTGCGAGACGCCCGCGGAACGATGATTGGTCCATAGACCTCTCCCGTTGTCGTTTAAGTCGACTAGGGCCCTCATTAAGAGGGAAGCCAAAGCATCTCATACCGGTTCATCACGTACTCGCCGAATATAATCGGCTGGGCTGCTCCCAGGCCGGCGGGCCTATCCCGACAGGATGAGACTCTGATTGAGTGTCTTATAGAAGCGGTCATTGTAGGCTGCCAGTGACGTATCGAGCCCGTCTGGACCCGAAATCCACTTTGTCCCCCCATTGTGGAGAAGGTAGAGGAGATCCTGGAGCACCGGCTCCAGGTGTCCCCTGCTCATACCTATGCTCACCTATAGGTGCTGACGGAGGATCCCGTGGCAGTAGCCTCGTATCTGCGGGAGGTCCGGCTCCTCTGACAGGCTGTCGCCTGATCCATCCATCCATCCTGCACCATCATCATGCACAAAACCAATATTAAAGAATGCGCTAACATTTTAAATTTAAAAAATTACATCAATAATAATTTGCATTGTAATTTCTCTAAACTTTTAACTTTATTATAATCCGATCTACAGTATTGCATTTTATCTAATTGAGTGATATACTGTATATATATATATCAAATGATTAGATTTTTGAGGTATTGCAAAAGAAAGAGAAGAAGAAAGTGTCATAGGACAGGACCCTTCGCGGACTGGGGCCATAATTTTTATCGTGAAAAATTGCAAAAGGGGACATCACGAATGCAGGTCAGGTCAGGTCATTCACGTAACCTGTTGGCCGTTATGGCACTTTAAATAATCCACTCGATCGTTTCTTCCATAACAGCCGATCCCCCGATTCACACATTTAGTGATACTTTTGCCAGTTCATTCCCTAATACCATCGATCCACGTTCACCTTGAGTGTCCTCTGCCTCTACTTCCTTCAACATCACAATGCATCACTGTGTGCATCAAGGTTCCCGCACGGTCTCCGCGGCGGGCATGACCAAACAACTGAAGTTTTCGTCTGGGTCCCGCGTCAATTTAATGCTTCCTATTTTCCAAGCAGTATTTGCAATTGTTCTTTTACTTCCACATTTGTTATTCTTTGTTTCTAGGTGATTCCCAGCAGCCTTCTGAAACATCGCATTTCCAATGCTTCACCTTTTCTTCCCAGTTGGGTATTATGGGACTATAGAACTCGCAGCCATGCTGTACATGGCAATAGAAGTGATTCATGAGTGATTATTTAGCAATTTTTCCTTCGTCTTTATGCAGATGGATTTAGAGTTCCAGAGTTCATTCAGTCTTGCAAATTACCCCGTGGTTATAGCTATAATCTTCAACTACGTACAGTTAAAATAAATCAATGACGTTTGTTGAATACTGTATACTATATAGACAGATCAGCATAATTGATAGAATTGATAGAATGCAATTCTGCCTTTCTATTAATTAAAATTACTTCCCCTTATGACATCTTCCGGTCATTTTAATCAACGAAGCAAATTTTTCGATTGGTGGAAATATAGTTTTAAAATTTGATTGACTGCTTCTTAGATGTGTAGTGCAAACCTAGGTTTGAATTGTATGACACATATTTTACTTTGCACCAGTACACAGATACTAGCTGTCCATCAGGGTGTAGCAAGCTCCTTCAGAAGACTCACGGCCATATTTGAAAAAAGGCACACACGCACGACAGTGATAGCACATAAATCATAATGTATATTTTAGAACTGAAATCACACTCTCACAAAATCATTGCAATATATAACTACAGTCATAGAGTTTAAAAAAATTGTGCAATTAACTACTACAACTACAACCAGGGCTGATATCACTCCTGAAGGAGGAACCCCTCTCTGGAATCCTTCCACCGACGTCTGTCTCTGGCCAGTCGTGGCGATGTGGGCTCCAGATAGCGGGTGATGTCATCTCGCCATCTTGTCTTTGGTCGTCCTCTTGATCTTATCCATTACCTTGGTGTCCATTCTGTCAACCTAATTGTCCACCTGTTGTCTTTATAACGCGAGACGTGCCCAGCCCATTTGTGCTTGTTCTTCCTGATAGTTCTTATGATGTCGTTGACTCCGGTGTGCTGTCATATCCATGTGTTGGTTTTCTTATCTCGTGACGTGATGCAGAGCATGATGCGTTCCATCTTCCGTTGGGCTACTGCGAGGGCATCTGTGGTGACTTTGTTGAGAGCCCATGTTTCGCTGCCGTATGTCATCACTGGCATGATGTATTCATTGAAGATCTTTCTCTTGATTTGTATGGTCGACTTGGGATTATTCTAAAAGGTTTTAAATGAATGAACCATCTTTAAGTTAATATGTTACGGGAAATGTTCGTTTTTACTATGTTCTATATAGTTATTTAATAAAATAAGTCCATTTAATAGACTTCAAAATAGTGATAGACAAGAAAGTTGCAAATGTAAAAAGACATTAATATTGCTTAGGAAATATTTGGTATTCAGTGAATACCTAAATACTTAACAGCTCCGCCCCTGCTCCAAAAGTCCATCAGCAACGCACACCTCCTCGTCGTCGCACCATTCGTACTCCTCCTCGCCTTCATTCATAAGAACGCACATTTTGCGTTGCCTTCTTGCGGAAATTCTCACAGGTCGGATCTTCTGGGTTGACGACTCTTTACTGCAAACTTGCTTGTGGTTGGACAGAGACTTAATGCTGGCGTGGTAAATGTGACACTCAGACACCCGCTTTACCAGTAATGGATGAATTGACGGACAGGCATAGTAGTAAGGTAAAATAGTATAAACTGATTATAATTTTCTCACAAATTAATATAATCAAGTTAAATTACCAACACCCATGTTTTACCTACTGCATATACGTCTATACACGTGAAGAGCCCAAACGGCCATATACAAAGTCGGTCAGTCGGTCGCGTAACATTTAAAGCGTCCTCTGATTGGTCAGTTTGCCGTCGAATGTCCTCTGGCGCATGCAACGCTGAAAAGTGTAACTTGCGTATAACTTTTAATAAGGCGCGTTGTGCTGTGCAGCGCGTATGGCAGCTGTGTTTCCAAAGGCTCCGGCAGTGTGGCGGCGACGGATACGCAGCTTGGTGTGTCAGGCTTGTCACACTGATCCGATGCATTCTGTCTACGATGCCTACTGTTACTTCTTGATTTATATATAAAATCAGTTCGATTTCTAATTCCAATTTACCAAATATTCCCAATTGTCCGTTATTCATAACAACACTTGCACGCGTAGCTGCAACGGGCCACTGGTTATTCTTAAGGTTAAATTAAATCTGAAGACGACAGAAAGCGTTATAGATGCTGTCTACGCCAGGACGCTGTAGCGGTACTGATCGACTGAGTTAGAAAAATGAGTAAAAAAGTTATTGCTGTGCAGGATTATGACTGATGGTGCGGTAAATTCTGAAAATCAAAGTATTATTTTTATTCTTTATGTAACAATCGACTGTGTTGTAGAGTTTTTGCTAATCCGATGCTTAGCTGAATATAGACGTATACATGTATACTCATACTAGTTGCGGTATGTCCGGTCGAAAATAAAAACCCCTTGGCTGAGATGAAGTCTATACATATATCGCTGGAAAAGATATTAGTTTAGGAAGACATCCTATAGTTCTTTCAACTAAGCATTAAAAGTATAATAAACCAATTTAGAACAGCACATATTGCATATAGTAATATTTTCGAAAAGAATTTGAGAGAGTAAACCTTAGTAATTTTTAAAAAAAACAAAACAATTATTTCATTTCAGTAACAGTAATCATCACGCAACCGACGCGTGTCCGAAACTTTTGGTTTATCAAGACATAGTAACATACTACACTACCAAATTTGAATTCGCCGTTGAGAGCCTCATTTTTGTGTAAGGGTGTATAGCATTGCAGCAAAACTACTACAGAATACAAATTTCGATAAATGAATGAGACTATCAAGGATGTCAACAAATGAAGTCTTTTAAACTAGTGGTGAGACGGAAATCCTACTACACCAAATTTTACGTCAACGTCTAATGTTAACATAGTTTGGTCGTAATCAATGGTACTAAAGAATGAGCTGCTCCCAGTAGTGTTATCAAATGACATCTTTTAAACTAATGTAGAGGGAATTTTGACCAGCCTCTGGTATTCCAAGGACGTTTGCCCTGCACGTAAAATTTGTTGTAGCACAATTTCCGCGTTTGAGCGTTTATCACGTTAACACATAATTCGCATTTTATATAGTTACGGTCTGCCATAAAAGCAGTTTATAAAAATCATATATACATAATTTTTAACACAAATGGTTTGTCGCGTTTTTATGACATTTGAATGTGTACTGTATATACAATATAATAAGAAAAATTATTCAGCTGTCTTGTATCTATGTATCTCCACACGATGTGGCCCCATCTCGACGAATTAGCAAGTCGCCACATTACCTTCCTGGTCAGTTTTACTGAATCCTATTGTCGATGATAGTTTTTTTATAGATTTTCTGTGTATACAAGTATAGTCGACATAGACAGCATTTGCATATACATACCACCGCAAAGCTCTAGAAAACCAATGGCAACTTAATGTTGTTATATAATATGACCTATTTTTTCCAGTGACAGTAACTACAAATAACTAGCGTTTCCAAATAATGTTGTATTTCTAAAGTGATATTTTTTGCAATATAGAAGGGCCAATTTCATGCTACTGTAGTTATAGTCGCTCTGAAAATATGCGCAGAAATTGGTCCATCTTCTATATAAAATAAGCTATAATTGTACATTTCAAATTGTCAAATCTTCATTAAAGAAAATTATTGACAAAGGCTGCATTTTCATAGTTTTTATTATAGCTAAATATAGAATGTAAAAAAGGACTACTGGTTGTTATCCTCCAAAATAAATACAAATCACTCACAGTACAGTATTTATTATTGAGTAAAGGTGCATGCGGTGAAACACTCGTGCAGAATAAATCAAGCATCTGAATTTTATGAATTAAGCAAAGTCATTTTGCATTATAATCCAAATTAGCGAATTCCTTTTTATTGGCTAAGAATCTTGCGAATCATATAGTGCAGAATGCCCCCATTGCGAAAATATTCTAGCTCCACTTCCGTATCGAAGCGGCATACGACTTCGAAATCCGGTCCGTTCTCCACCTGGACGGTTAACTTCAGGCCGGGAACCAGATTGCACGGCACTCTGATATTGTACACTTCCTGTCCGCTCAACCCCAGCGTGTCCGCATTTTCGCCTTCAATATATTGTAACGGCATGATGCCCATCCCAATCAGATTACTCCGGTGGATTCGTTCGTAGCTGGTGGCAATCACCGCACGAATGCCCAAAATCCACGGTCCCTTGGCGGCCCAATCTCTGGACGAACCAGAACCGTATTCACGTCCGGCTAAAACAATCGCCGGTACTCCCTCACCGCGGTAACGCACGGCGCAATCGAAAATGTCCATCTCCTGGCCGGAAGGGAAGTGAACGGTGCGTGGACCGGCCTTGGAGCCGCCGAGAAGCTTGTTTACCAAGCGTATGTTGGCAAACGTGCCCCTGGCCATGACAGCGTCGTTTCCGCGACGAGCACCGTAGGAATTGAAGTCGCGTGGTTTGACGTTGTGTTCACCAAGATAGCGGGCAGCTGGACTGTTTCGGGCGATTGAGCCAGCTGGTGAAATATGATCTGTACGAGATAAAAAAAATCAGTCGTGCAAAGGTATATGCTACCTGATTAACTAATATTATTATATGGTACTATATGTACTATTATAATTATTAACAAATCTTTCTAACCGTATGGAGAGTAAGAGTAAACTTCAATGATTTACACTCAAAAGTTAGGAAATAGCATCTTTCAAGTGTCGATACATAGCTATAGTTTTAAAATCAAATTATTCTTCAGGTTGATAGGAGTCCCATAGGTTGGCGAGAGCATTTGAATTCAGCGCAGATAGCCGTGTCCGGGGCAAACGGGAGCCAGTTGTAATTGGGATGTTCGTCCGCCTCTAGTTGTCTGCGGGTCGGGTCGTCCAAGTTGATGAGAGTGATCCAGCGGCGTAATTACTTACTCGAATGCTGATAGCGGCCGCTTCCGTCTGGTCATGGGAAAGAGAGCCTGTCGATAAAGTGTATAGGTCTTCTTTGCAGCAGCACAGAAGCCCTCCTCCAGGGCTGTTGTTGGGTCTGTATATACGAGTGGCGCCGTCCTTTTCTTCTCCTGCCTTCTACCGATCCTCTTAAAATTTCGTTTTCAAAACCTCCTTGGAGTATCATGTGGCCAAAGTAGCGCATCTTCCTCATTACCATTTGTTTTCTCAACTCCAGCTTGCTCCCAATCTAGTTAAGTACTCATCTGTTGTTGTTTTTTCTGTCCAAGATAGTTGTAGGACTCTTCTATATGTCCACAACTCAAAAGCATAGCTTTCCTTTAATTAATCTTCGTCATTGCCCATGCCTCGTACCCATAAGACGACATGGCAAACACCGTTGCACGAAGAAGCCGGAATTTTGAGGAAACTCATTTGCTCTACCAGATTGTTGTCATCTTCTGCGTGGTAACTCGATCCATCGCCAGATGCCGTCCGATCTCTTGAGAACTGTTTCCATCTGTTGGGATCAATGTGTCCAGGTACACAAATTGATTTAATTCATTGAGTGCAAAGTCTGAAAGATCTGTCCTTTCTGAATCGATTATCATGACCTTAGTTTAAGTGGGGTTGATAAGACAAGCCTCTTACGATACTGGCCTGTTCTACAGTACACGCGTTATCAAATCTGACAGGCCTGTCTTGCTCGATGCCAACAAAGATGTGTCTTTTCTTATCTCCTATAGCTTTATTACTATATCGCAATCATGGAGGGCATATCTCCTTATGGTTTCTGCATAGATGTTGTATAACTTTGCAGAGAGAATACAGCCTTGCTTAACTCCCCTCTCTACATTAAACCATTCATGTAGACAGACCAAAGCTACTTTTAACTGTTGACTCTTGATTGTTGTAAAGTTTCTATAGAAAAGCGTGCTTGCCTGCTCAGTCAGTTGGGATGTCGAATAAAATCGATTTTGTGGATCTCAGCAAAACCGAAGTAGAGAAACAACTGAGGACGAAAAAGTTAATTATGGTAGATATAATACCAGCACAGAAGTACCAAGTACCACCTGATTAATTGAGGTGCGTAGCATACTTACCGGCACTTATTATCAATGCCTCGTAAAATGTATTTTCTTTATACAATTCAGGGCTCTTGCTTTATCTGGAGACGAAAATAAGTTTGCGCCATATTTATATTGCTCAGAATGCAAGACGCTTTTTACGTGGTACAAGCTTCTCAATGACCAATGGATCAATCAGAGTAGCATAAGTGCAGGAAAAAGTAATTTGAAGAAGTGTGTAAATTTGAAGTCAAACGTTCCACAAAGCAAATCAAGCGACACTAGAGACAATGATTGAAGCTTCGAAACGGCCTCAGAGCGTCCAAAATACCCTCTGTCGAACAGGAAAAGTGGAGGTCAGCGGTCATAGACCAAATTTGTCTTCATCCAAAGGTTTCCATCAATGCTGTGGCTGGCATTTCAACGGAGCAGGGAAATTACGTCGCGGGAGTGACGCATCGCAGATGTGGCGTTGTCGATTGGAGCATAGGGAGAACGTATTAAACGAATTCAAGAGGGAAATGACTCTCATAAGCAGTTACGCGGATTTTTCATAGTGCAGAAAGCTACCAGGCGATATCTCTTTCTTGTATCATCGACTATTGGTCGGGCCGGCACCAGTTCAGAGTTGGATACGGAAGAGTAATTGCCTGTGGATTGGATCAGGACTGGAACTGGTTTCAGTTTCCCTTGAGACTGGACAACTTAGAAGAGGTATCGCGTGATGCTCTGTTTACTTTCAACTTTTTCAAGGACACAGTAACACACATTGGTCACGAATTTTGTTATCTATTATTTGTGACAACTGACACACGAGGCAAAAATGCGGGCTGCATTTGATGGGAGATTTAAACATGATGGACTAATTTTGGTGGACGAGTTGGGTGTGTGGAACACGCGCTTACAACCTGCGTGAATGATGCTTTCGAAAAAGAACCACCTGTTCAAGATATTCAGGACATTATTGATAAGCCAACTGCATCGAATCTTTCTACAACCGGCGTGACGATAAAGCGGGACAGGCTGGGGGCCCTTGTACTGGTACGATCATGAAGAGACTCACGCCAGCTGAGAGGACGCGAACGGGCACAGGCGCATGGGTGTAGGGTGCACCTACACCTACGCGGGCGTCCCTCAACTATTTCGAGGTGGACCGTTGCATCCCCCCAGGGCATTCATCACCCTCATCTGAGACGGTCAGTAATAGACCACAGATGAAATGCTAATCCACTTCATCACAGCGGATTGCCTTCGAGTCTGGGAAGAAGAAGAAGAAGATAAAGCGAAACAGTTGGTCTTGTTCATTCCGGAGAAAGGTACCACTCGACCGTGGAGATTTCAGTATCACAGATTTTATTCAGCAATTGGAAATTACTCTTTATTCCAAACTGAAGACAGCAACGATGTAGGAAACAATCTGCCGTCAATGGGGTTTCTAAAATCTCTACACTCGGTTCCTGCAAGTGTAAAAGTATTTTTTGATCGTGTCGAAGTTGCTGGCGTAACTGTCTACAGTGACATGCGCATACCTGGAAATAAAACTATTTGAGATTCAGATAGATGCAGCTTCGCCGA
The DNA here is from genome assembly GCA_032274565.1 of Nematoplana nigrocapitula. Lineage (NCBI taxonomy): Eukaryota > Metazoa > Platyhelminthes > Proseriata > Nematoplanidae > Nematoplana > Nematoplana nigrocapitula. Next base: position 20,376 of record JAUYWV010120370.1, read on the forward strand.
AAATCACGAAACAGGCTAGTCTGAATCTCCGAGAAGTGATGGGTGAAACGCTAGGAGTAGTAATGGGAGGAGCGACCAAAGCACACACCCCTGATGGACA